>JRZD01010137.1:415-11767 GCA_000826945.1 Eimeria nieschulzi
AGCAGCAAGAGGCAGCTGTTGAGCCTACACAAAAAATACCGCATACAGCCGAAAGTGCTGATGCGTCGGAAAGAACAGATCTGTTGATCTGCAGCTAAGAAAACGTAGGCAGCAATGAGCGCCTGCTGCTGCACTGCACCAGTAGCAGCAGCAGCAGCGGCAGCAGCAGGGTGTATGGCCAGCTGAGGCCTTTAATCTACGCGAATAAGAGTGTATTTATAAAGAGAAAATCGGGCAAAGTAGCTGCAGCAAAACAAAGAAAGCCTGCAAAAGAGAGAAGCATGCAGCAGCAGAATAAGCAGCACCTTAGTACTACGTCTCTGCTGGTGCTGCTGTGCTGCAGCTGGTCCGGTGGCTCTCAGAAGGAGACAGCAAATGACCGCGAGGCGAAAAGAAAGAGACGGAACTTCATCATTTCCACTTTGGGTTTTTAGGGCCTTTGCATGCAACGGCCAGAAGGCGCCAGGGACGCATGCGCTGTTCCCCCCTCGTCCCTTGACGATTTGCAGGGAGCGATGTGGAGCGTTTGCCGGCTATTTTCATCCATTTTAATGCTTTTTAAATTCCAATTGTAAGATTAACTTAATATTATTTTAATTTCATAATTTAAATTGGGTTTTGTATGCAGAAAATGAACGCACGGAGAGGGAATAGGGATTTACTCCCATAGGAGTTCTCGCCACGCCTTGGTGCACGCACGCAAACACGCAATTTCTCGTCTTTTTCCTTCCAAAACAGTTTATTAAAGATAAATACCTTTTTATTTTTTTAAAAAGAGACTTGATCTAATGTTGCTCTGCCAGAAAAGAAGGCCATGACAGAGATTGTGAAACAGCTACAACCATTTCCTCCCCTTTGGATTTCTTGTTTTGCTTTCCTCTGCAGCGAAAGGCAGGAAAACCCCAGAGTCAAATTAAAAACATTTTAATTAACTTTATTGAAACATTTTAAACGGAGTGTTTGTACCGTTCCAGCAGAAACCCTTAGATTAGATTTGCGCTGAGTGCTCTGCAAACAACCATATATCCTGGCTAAAGCGGGACATAAAGTTCAGATTTTGTGTCATTGAAAAGCAAGTATAAACGTTCATTAGAGTGCAACACAAAACGCGGATGAAACTTCCGAAGAAGTCCGGTGAAACCCTAGAAAGAGTCTTTGTGTATGAATAGCTAAGGATGCATACAGTACGCACTTTCCTCTTCGCAGAACCCATGCGTGTTGACGTCTGTCTGTTTCACCTGTAAATTCTCTTGTGTTTTGGAAGTGGACAGCTGGTTGCATGCAGACGGAGGAGGCGATGTGAAAAGAAGTCTCCTTCGGAATTACCAGATGCAGAAGTCTTATCTGTCTTTTTCTACTTGAGCACATTGATGGTCTTCCGCCTTCTCTTCGCCTGCCCCAAAATCCATTTAAAGCGATTAAAATACTTTCAGGCTTTGTCTGCATGAAATGAACTTGGGAAATTCGAACTCTGATTTTGCGTTTTGAGCTACAAGTTATAAATCGCTTATTCTGTATTGTTTTTGCTGAGGGATGCATGCGGCCCCAGCCTGATCGAGCTAAGAAAACAATATCTTTTCAGTCAGTATGGTTTCTCTGCAGAACTATTCAATCTATTTCCATTTTCTGGGGTTTGGAGTGGGAAATAAATGTCTTTTTAAACTGATTGTCTGTTTTTTTTGTTCTGTGCGAGCGTTTTCCCCTAACGCCTTTTATCGTTTCATCCAGCAAAGAGGCCGAAAATAAGACAAGTAATTTCCTTTTTCTGTCTGTACACCTCAGCAAAGGCTCTGTCGAAGACGAAAAGATCACTAATAATCAGATGCTTCCCATTCATCTGACAGGCACGCACCAACTCAACCCGAGCAGGCATTACGTGCTATAGAAACTATACATTCACAAATGCTCTCTACCGCCGTGTTTGTTTTTCGGTGGCTTTTTTAGTCGTAATCTGCTGGATACTATAAATATTAAATATGAAATAAAACCAATTAACGAGACTTCCCCCTACAGAATTTCTTTTGGCTGAAGCTTCCCAATAGAGGGGACGAAGCTGCAGCAGACAAAACTAAAACTTTCGAAAATAAAAATTAAAGTTGCCGACATAAAATGTTAACGACTCCAAGAATCCCAAAATTCACTGCCTGTTGAGCTGCCGTCTTACGGAGAGAGAAAACCGAGGAACTTTTCAGTAGCGAACAAATTAGGATAGTTTAAAAGGCACGAAACTCGAAAAGATAATTTAAGTATTTATTTCCAATTCTGTGTATTGTGTGTAAAATGAGCTGGGAGAGAAGAACGTGCGAGCCACGATAAAAGAGGCCGAGACACAAACATTCTTCGAGTTTCTGTATGCAGCAGCAAACCTCCAGTCAGCTCCATGGAAACAGGAAATAAAACGACACAACGAATATAATAAAACATTTAAAACAAGGAAAAGAAACGTATTGATGGTGGAATGGCCAGAGTGAAAGGAAGACAAACTGAAAGAGCAGACACACCGTGATCGGATGCATCCTAAAGATAAAGACAGGAGAGACCCACAAGGAGACGGAAGAAGCTGGATAATAAACTAAATAAAATAAACGGCAAAACCAACATAAAATCAAACCAACAAGAAAAGAAACAGCCTCAAGTGGGCGACGGAGTAACCAGCGCCCCAGCTGAAGATACAGCAGAGCTCGAAATGAATTCATAAATACCGTCATTCAGGAACATCTCTTTTGCCTTGAAAATAACCTGTTCGTTTTTACTAAAGGCATTGCCACTTTTGAATTGGTTTTCGTGGTGACACACAAGGAGAGCAGCTCCAGAGGCAGCTGGCCGGGTACCCCCACAGGCCACAGGCATAATACTCGAAGAGAAAACAGCAGCCTCAGTTTCGATAGCTGCCTAGCGAAAACAATAACTGAACAAACAAAACACTAAAAAGGATGAATCAAAACAATAATTGATATTTCTGCGGGGAGTAGGAGGGGCAGATCGAGACAAACTTGCCCCTAGGTTTTCCATTGACTTCCTGTACTGTGGACCATGTCGAGCCGTTGAAGTGCGCCGCTGAACTGAGAGAAGTGGTTTTAATCGGCCATCTGTTCATCATTATTAACCAGGCAAATTA
Organism: Eimeria nieschulzi; assembly: GCA_000826945.1. NCBI lineage: Eukaryota > Apicomplexa > Conoidasida > Eucoccidiorida > Eimeriidae > Eimeria > Eimeria nieschulzi. The sequence continues at coordinate 3,534 of JRZD01010137.1, forward strand.
AAACTAAAACAAAATAATGTTGAAAATGCTGAAAAATATAGTTTTTAGGAACCCAAAACTGCCGCTACAAAGTTGAATTTGTTTTGTGCATGCAACAAGCCAGCCTCATGAACGACCTTCATAAGCATTCCGTGGGATCTCCATAAAAGCCGAAATTGTTTGTTTATTTGATTTCAATATTCATTTATTTTATATTTAGCTATTTTTCAGTCAATCTGCTGCAACAAATCCACTGAAGAGCTCTCGGCAGTTGCTGCAGTTGCAGTGCCAACGCCGGCCTCTGTTTTCTCTTGTCCGGTGCATCTGTGTATTTTCGAGCTACTTTTATTTACGAGAGTTGTTTTTAGCCATTATTGGTGAGCTTGTAAGCCGTCTCTAGACATTATTGACGATGTCTCCAGACAGCGATTCCGATCAGGAGACAGCGCCCCCCTCGAGCCCCCGCTGGCGTTCAGGTGTATATAAACCTGGGAGAGACTGTTCCTCTTTCGATCCGCATGAAGCCTATTTAGCTGGAATGACACTAGGGCCCGTAATGCGTAATTATCGCTCAGCCCGCGTGCGCAGAGCCAAGAGAAGAGCACAGAGGAGGCAGATGCTGGCGCTGACGATTCCTGTCCTTGCATTTGCAGCAGCGTTTCTTGGAAAGGGTTTTGTTTTTTCTGGGATGCAGGAGTTGGCGGACTTGGGGGGCAAGGCGATCAGCGCAGCAGGCAGAGGGGAAATAGCGGAGGCAGTTGCTGCTCTGTACGACGCTGTGAGTTCTTTTGGCTCTTCGGCAACTATGAAGAAACTGCTGCTACCCATTTTTTTAACTGTGGTACTGCGGATGGCTCGTGCGAAGATCATCAATAAGCTAAATCACAGAGGAGGAGATAATAGCGAGCAGGAGGAGACGGCAGCAGCAGCAAATGCAGATGCACCGCCTGGGTTCAATGAAGAGACTTATGAAGAAACAGAAGGCACTGAGTTCGCCTTGGCACTTTCCTACGAATGGCCCAGACGGATGCAACACGCGTTTTGGGGTTTCGTTGTTTTGGGGCTTTACCTCTCCCTGCCTTTTTATCTCGCATTTGCATGCGTATTACTTGGTGAGCAAAGCCAGACAGACAGGCAGATGCATTTTGAAGCCGCGAGCTGTCCGTACACCCCAGCAAGAAGCAGGGATTGTTTTGCCACAGCTGTCGTGCATCTACTATTCTTTTTTGGCGCTGCGTCTGTCTTGTGTGTTTCCTCAGCCATTATCTTTTTGCACTGCGTGCGTCTCGTGCGTTGGATGTTTCCACGTTTGAACGGAGTGTATGTACACCTGCTTAGCGGAGTCATCCGGCCAGTAGAGAAAAACCCTTCCAACCATCCAGCAGCTCTGCCATTCCTTTGGGGTTGTTTGCTAGTCCTCATCTTCTCTAATAGTCGCAGCCTTGCTGTTCTTTGCGTGCTGCTTCTCTCCATTGGAGATCCCGCTGCTGGAGTCGCACGCAGGAAATGCATGCGCAGGGCTGCTGCTGCTGCTGCTGCTGCAACTGAATCCACATCTACGACTTCAGAGGCGGATGACGGAGAGGCGAAGAAAAATGCTGCTTTAGGGCTACCCCAAGGCTGCTGCTGCAGCAGCACCTGCAGCAGCAGCAACTGCAGCAAGAGCAGCAGCAACGTTTTCAGCAAGAGATGCTTTTGGGGCTTTTCCTGCTGCACCGTTGCATGCGCTGTCTCCGTGGTTTTGCTGGCTCTTTGTTTCGCCTGTCTCTCTCGCGGCTTTCCTGCCATTGACATGCACAAGTACGAAAATTCGCTGCTGCGAGCCGCACTGGCTGCCAGCGGGCTGGCCTACCCCTGGCCGTCTGTACACCCGGTTGCTGGTGACGCTGCAGCAGCAGCAGCAAGGGTATCCGTCGGCTCAGGGTTGTTAGAGGGGGACGTGTCTTCTTGGGTTTTTTTGCTTGGAGTGGCCTTACTAATAGGACTAATTGCATCAATAGCAGAAATTATAAATGTTCCCGGAATCGACGACAATCTCACAATGCCTATCTTCTGCGTGGTCTGCTTTGCGGGCATCTTTGGGGTGTACGTACACCTAAAGGGCCTCGTTGGAAGTTTCTTGGGGCCCCTTGAGCTGAGCGCTATGAACAGGTTTGATGAGCTCATGCTGCTTCTATTCGCTTTGTAATCATCATTTTCTATTGAAACCCAAATTGTAAATCACAGATTGAAGCGGGGCTAGCAGATATCTGCTGTGACGAGTGCTGTTCCACCAGCTGTCTGTACACACCAATGGATGGCATCAACACGAAAGTCGGCAGACGCTAACTTGCTCCTGCGAGCTCACATATCCCATTCAAAGTGCTGCTTTCGCATTACGAAAATACCAGTAATCAATCAATCTCTTTCCATATACATATATATGTATATTAGCGGCAGTAAACACCTCTTTATATGCACAATCCGCAAGGGAGTCCCGGAACCTCGGAAAATAAAAATTTCTCTTGGTGGAATTTTTTGCTTTGTAAAAAACAGCTAACTCCACTCGCCGTAGCTAGCTGCATGGGTTGTAGCTAGCTACGTAGGGCATGGCTAGCTGCACGCAGCTAGCTGCATTGTAGCTAGCCAGCTGCATGGTTTAGTTTTCCCTCCACCTAAATCTGCACTCTGCGCATGTGAAGAAAGACGTCATGGGTTCGTCCGAAGATCTTATTTGGATCTGGTAAAAGAAAGCTTCCGTGTGGGAGCAGCTGGGACACACAGCTGTACATACACCCCAAAGCAGAGGCAAAAACGGAACAGCAATAAGAGCGAACGAAGAGGCAGCAGCAACGCTGAAGGAGAGACACACGTCCAGATAAGAACCTTCAATGCACATTCAATACAATTAGCTGCTAGCAGAGAGGCAGTACATTTTAGAATTCATTTTGGGTCTTGTTTGTTATTTTCCTTTACCTGGAATTTTCGCGCCTGTTTCTTGAAGATTGTCTCTGAGGGGTTCATCGACTTTCTTTGGAGTTAAAATGATTTTCCTCGCAACCTTCTGCTTGATTGCGTAGAGGTAAGGGCAAGTCCGGCAATAGAATTCCATTTGCTCGTCCCTCCGCAGCAACAACATGTTGTGACAGGTAGGACAGAAAAGCGCCATGATGCTTAGTATGTCTACAGCGAGCAAAAGAGTGCCAATTGAACTTCAACAAGAATACAAACCAATCCGACAGAGTTGGGACTTCCACGTAGGAGAGGAGAGACGAGGCAAAGCTGCCAGCATTGCTCCCATGCCGGGGGGCTGCGGCTGAACAAGCGGAGGAAATCCTCACACTTCAAACAGACGCAAAAACTTTCGAAACAAACGGCGAAAGTCGCATGACGGAGAGGGAAGTGAGAAACCAGCAAATACAGGAATGCCAGTGGTGCCTGAAGATGCGAATTCCGTCGTACGAAGCACCGGCAAGAACAGGCAAACCAATCAGCTTTTTAAAAATAAAATAGATCAACAGAAAAGCCCGAAAACATTCAATAAAAAAAAGCTAATCAAAATGTTCTCAAGATTCGGCCGCCCCACATGTCAGCGAGCAGAGATTCTCTATGGGCGTTGGTTGCACCCGAGCAAAATAATAACATTGAATTTTCTTTTTTAAATCAGATACTTATAATTATTCAAATAAGTAGATCAATAATAATACTGGGGCTGCGATGTGACTGAGGAAAGCCTGTGAGGCTGAGCGGTAAATACACCTGAGACCACTTGCATGCGAGCAAAGCTTGGAACTGTCTAAAAAAGAATCGTTCTTCAAATTGAATGATCAGATGCTTTTATAAAATACAATTGTGTTTCATTGCTGTAGGTTTGACGGTGCGTCTTTTTGCGAAGAATTTTCGCCGGTATCCTTTGGTCTGCCTACAGGCAATTTGGAACGCCAGCTGAAACCAATCGCGCTGATTGATTGCTCTTTCGAGATTTATTTCATCGTAATTAAACTTAGTTTATTTCTTTCATTCGGTTTATGATCGCAAATCTCTGCATTTTTCCTTCCCTGTTCATCCATCGAGCTGCCTGTACACCGGAATCGTCTTGGGCATGCCGATCCCTTTCGAATTTAGCGAGAAACGTCATTTTCAAACGCATTCGAAAATGAACGAAAAAGCCAGCTGCTCGGAAACGGCGGAAACGCCCACTTTCTGCCCATCCGCAGACGAACAGGACATCATCTCCCGCGCTGTCTCGCGGTAAGAACCGAAACCTCTTCAAAACCAGTAAAACCCTTTTATTCGAAGAGCAAGAATAACAGCATATGAATCTCGTGTTTGCGCTATTTTTGGCCTTCTTATCAATGTACCAAGTACCTGCATTTGTAAGGTTTAGTAGTGCAGTTTCACTTTTCTATATTCAATGGATTTTTTATGAGGCTTCGCTTGTTTCCATAAATAGTCCTTTTTGTGTTGCCGCGCAGACACCCCAATTTGATGCTCGTCAGACAAACCACGCAACTCCGAGCTATCATGACCATCATCAGAAGTGAGGAGACCGCAACAACAAAGGAAGAGAGAAACATAATAATATGTGCATCTCAGCTGCTGTCTCTGCAAAGCAAAACTTCTTTGCGGATGCATACACCCAAGGCAGCTGCAGCTTGCGGCTGCTTTCTCCATCCTTTTTCAGCTGCAGTTTTATTTTTCATTTATTTACTTGATTTATTCATTTGGTTTTTATTTAAATTTATTGATTTATTTTCTATTTATTCAACTGATTTGTTCGTTTGCGTTTGTTTCTCCAGGCCGAGAGACGAAGAAGGAAGAGTTCAGTAAGACATGCTTTCTTTGCCGATAAAACAATTATCAAAACAATTATCAAAACAATTATCAAACCACTTATAATACCTCATCAGTCTGTCCTGTAGAGACAGCACACTTGCAGTGTTTTGAAAAATTAGCTGCGTCGTGTGCCTTTTGTATTTTCTGCTGCTTCAGTCTTTTACGCGGATCGTGCCATTCGCCTCGTCATCGAAGAAGCACTAAACGGTTTGTCTTTTGTTTGCCTCCTCCTGTCTCCTCTCTTTCTATGTCTCTTTTCTTTCTCTGCATCCTCTTTCTCTCTCATTTGTTTTGTCTCGAATAAAACTGCAGCATTTATTATATGTTCTTTGTGGTCTAATGGCAGCTTGTCTCCTTCTGTCTCCTCTCTCTCTTGCACACACACACACGCAATTGTTGTCTTGAATGAAGTCCCAGCTGCTTCTCTATTTGTGGCCTGTCACTCGGAATCCTAATTGAAACCAACAAGGGTATCTATTTGTAGCTGCACAAAACCATTTCTCTTGTTTTACTACAGATATTTTAAAATATAAATGTTTCTTTTTGTTTGTCTCGTCTCTCTTAGTGCTTCCTTTTATCCGGCGAACGGTCATCACTCCCCTCGGAGCAACTTACGATGGCCTGGCATTTGGGAGCGGCCTTTGTGGCGTGTCCATCGTTAGGGCAGGAGAATCAATGGAGGCCGCGCTGCGTGCCGTCTGCAGAGGATGCACAATTGGAAAGATTCTTATTCAGAGAGACGAGAAGACCTCGGAACCAGTAGTCAGTTGCTTCGTAATTCTGTCTTCGTGGTTTCAATGATGTAGTAGTAGTAACTCATGAAACTTGGCTAGCTGCTAAGGTTGCTGTCGCATGCAGCGGAAGGCACACAGTGCATGCATGTGTGTATTTGTTATGGCTTGTTTTGTGTTGTGGTTTTCGGTTGTTTCTGTTTGTTTGTTTTCAGCTGTTTTACGTAAAACTGCCGCCTGATGTTGCCTCTCGAAGTGTTCTGTTGATGGATCCAGTGTGTGCAACTGGCGGCAGCGTTACGCGCGCGGTGTCTGTACTTCTCAGCCACGGAGTGCCCGAGGAGAATATTGTATTTGTCACTCTCATGGCGGCTCCTACCGGCCTCGATCACGTCTGCAAAGAATTTCCAAAGATCAGAATTGTCTGCGGCTCGTAAGCAACAGAAAAACACGAAAACACAAAAAGAACTTTTTCTTGTTTTCTCTTATTTTTAACAAGTCGCCATGAGATGAAATCACCATCGATTTCCAGATAGTTTGTTGAATTTCAATTTCTTTTGTATTCAGCCCTTGGGGTTTTATTGGTACTTTTATTTAAAACTGCATTTCCGCTTCCACGCAGAAACGGCTTTTTGGAATGTCTGTACACCCCAGAGCAGAGGGTTTCTTGAATATATGCGTCTCCTCTATTTTGCATTTGTGCTGATCTGCAGAATTGAATCGGGTTTAGATGATAAGAACTTTTTGGTCCCGGGGATTGGCGACTTTGGGGACAGGTATCTTCAGAATTGCTTTTGTCTTTTTGTTTTCTGCCGCTTCGCTGGGAATTTCAATGAAATTCGCAGAGTTCATTTGACCTGTAGAGTTGAATTTTTGAGGGGTTTTATGGTGCATGCAGAGACGTTGTTGTTCCCGCTTTTTTACGGGCTGTAAAACACGCATATTAATATTTCTCTCTTTATTTATTTATCTCTGAATCTTCATTTGTATATATTCCAGTGTATGGATGGACAACTCCATGTTCCTCAAGTCCGTCTCTTGACTGCATCTTATAAATTGTTTTATCTGCTGCTTTTTGGTTTCAGGTATTTTGGTACTGAGTGAATGAAATAATTAACATGATGAAAAGTGCTTCTACAGACGAACGAGAGAAAATTTCCCGCATGCAGTCCGCGAAACAAAGAATATCGAATATTGGGGCTGTTTCTTTTCTGATTGGCAAGTCACCGCAGGCTTCATTGAATTACTAATAGAACAGCAACTCATTCGATTTATGCTGAACTTTAGCATAACATTCCGTGAACAGCAAAGGTGCATTTAACCTCACCTCCATTTGAACTACACAAGCTGCTTGCATCTACGTGTAAGAACACCGTAAAACCGGTTTATGAGACGGGCAGGTGTATTTTCAGTTGCTAGTGGTGTCTGTTATAGACTTTAGCTGCGCTTTTAGTGCATTTAGAGATTGCCTTTTGTATTTTCAGTTTTTAGGATTAATAATTGATTCTTTCGGCTTTCTTTTCTGCATCCATCGTCTTCGTTTCAGCTGAGGTGGCTGAGAATGAAATCCAGAACGGCTCCTTTGAGGTGTACGTACACCTCACCGCGCATGCAGCCTGCGAGTCTGTTTCTCGCCGTAACTTGCCAGTTTTCAAATAAAGGAAAAATAGCCATAAATTATCACTATCAAAATCGAAAAGCTACGAAATTTAATGTTAGATGGGGCTGCATGCACTATGGCAGCCACCATTTCCATCTGCATTTTAATATCTATGCGTGGCCTCAAGGGTCTTATCTGCTTCCCCACTAAACTCTTTTAAAACCCCACAGGAGCGAAAATGAATTTTTGTATTTACTTTAACATTTCACAAGAGTTGGGTTCTGCTCGGTGGAGGGAGAGGGAGGCAAGACGAATTTCCATTTGAAACAAAGCAACACTTGAGGTGAACTTTTTCAAGACAGAAAAGAATTTGAATAAAACAATTAAAAGGTCCCGAACAGAAGGATATTCACGATTTTTCAGGCAAGACAAATATATTTCAGCTGTTTCTTTTATCTTTAAAAAAAGCGAGCAAAAGTATTTCATTTTCAACTGGCTTAGGGGATTAATGAGAAGAAATAACCAGCTGCTTAAAACAAATATTCACGAGCAAAACTTCGCGGCTGTACAGACACCTCAGCCAAGTGGCCATGGGTGTTAATAATTTTTATTATTTCAAAGTAAAGTCTCACTCTCTAGTTCGTCTCCCTTTCCCTTGTGGGTCCCCAAAAGTTAGCAGCACACTTTTACTTCCTAATTTGTTACACAAAGAGGCTTTAAGCTTTAAATGCCTTTAATTAATAAGCCCAACCAGCAAGGGCCTTGGCTCTCCTTCCTCCATTCATAAGACGAGGAGATAGCCTCAAAAACAATTAAAATTGCTGTTCCCTATCGCTTCAACTTACTCTGCATGGCCTGCGGCCTCACGAATCTAGTTACTACGATTAGGAGATTAACTATCATTGTGTTTGTCTCTTTAATTTTCCTATCTCTCTCAGCCATAGTTCTGTCTTAGGGATGCACATAGAGGGGCCTGGGGCCTCTTGCTGCGCCGGGGGGCTGCTGAGCTTCTCTCCCCCTCTGGCAACCTGTGGGTCTCTGCAGTGGTTTGCTGCTGCTGCTCTCTATTTAACCTTATACACTAGGTGTATGTACACTAGGTGTATGTA
>JRZD01010143.1:0-11433 GCA_000826945.1 Eimeria nieschulzi
GCTGCTGCTGCTGCTTCGGTTGCTGGTGTTGTTGCTGCATGCGCTTCCGCTTCTGGTGCTGCTGCAACCGCCAGGGGCAGCTGCTCCCAGGTGATTCTTTCTGTTGATACAGTTGCTGTTTCTGCTGCTTCGGCTGCTGCTGCTCCTGCTGCTGCTGCTGGATAGGACAGATCGTTGGTTCCATTTTCTAAGGGTTGCTGATGAGGCGACGGGGGCGCCTGAGGGTTTGAGCCCTCCTTCTTTGAAGAAAACAGCGCGCTGTTGCGTGCAGTCTCAGCCTCCTCGGCCTCCGATTCTTCATTGCTGGAGTCGGGAGAAGCCGAGGGAGACAAGGGAGAGCCTTGGGGAAGGCCAGGCCTCTGCTGCAAAGCTTGCAGCAAACGGCTAAAAATTAGGCCCTCCTCTTCGAGGCTCAACGCCAAACGCTGCAGCAGCAAGAGACACAAGGAGAGACGCCTCGTCAAAAAGATACTCGGAAAGGAGACGCGAACTGTCTTTATCAGATACAACCGTTGGTTCAGCAAAGGAGACAGAGACAGAAAAAGACAAATAAAGAAAGAGACAGAGAATGACATCACACAAAGCAGACATAAAACATGGCGACAGACATAGACACAAGCACACAGAGACAACCTCTAACTACAAATAAAGAAATAGTCTCCAGCTACAAATAAAGATACAGCCTGTAGCCATAAATATTGAGACAGTCTCTAACTACAAATAAAGACACAGCAGTAAGCCTCATGTTCGTTTGTGTGGCCGCACGTCGTCTCTGTCTTCAGGACATTTGCTGGCGAGTTGGCGCGTCTTTTTCTTCTGTCTCTCCAGAGCCCTCCGCTTCCGCAAGGAAAAGATGAGGCTCGTCTCTGATACCCTGGCCTGCTGAGCTGCTACCTTCACTAACAACCCCTGCAAAGACTGAAAATTCATCAAAAACTAACAAATAAAATAAATAAATATAAATACAGAAACGCAAAACGGAATAAACTTAGCAACAAACAAAACAAACAAGTAAATAAATAAAGATGAAGAAACAAAGAAAGAAGGCAGTTAACATTATCTTTAAATAAATAAACAAAAAGAATTAAGGAAATAAAAATAAAGAGCAGCGAACAAAAGAAACAGATATAAACACACAGATAAGTAATTATTAACTTAATTGTAAAAAACAAAATAAAATAAAATAAATGTATAAATAAATAAAAAGCTAGCCAACCCTTAAGTATCACAAAAAAGAGACAACGGAAAAAAACGCCTTAAACCCTAAACCCTAAACCCTAAACCCTAAACCCTAAACCCTTGCAGGCTTACTTGGGTGCGCTCTGCTCTGTCAGCCTCCAGACTGAGCGTTTTGGCTTTGAGGACAGAAATTTTCTCTGTACACTCCTGAGACAAAATACTACAATCAATTAACTAACTAATCTATTCGTGCATTTAAATTAATTATTCTATTTATTTGCTTCCATAAGAAGCGGAAACAAGAATCGAATAGACTCAAAGAGACAGCCTAGCTAGCAGACGTCAAGGGATAGAGAGGCATACACAGAAACAAACAGAAACAGACGGAGACAGCGGAATAGAGAGACAGGCAATTACCAATAGACAAAGGCAGAGACAGAGACAGAGACAGACAGATGGAGACGGACAGACGGATACAGATGGAGACAGACAGAAACAGACAGAGAGGAACAGGGAGATAATGAGAGAGAGCCACAGAGAATAAAAATAACCAAAAGAAGAAACAAGCCCAACGGCAACCCGACAGAACAGAAAGAGGCAGAGAGAAGCACAATTGGCAGACAGAAGGTAAAAGAAACAGAAAACACGAGAGACAAAGAGAGACAGACTGGGAAACAGATTGAGAATCAAAATTTCTGTATTCAAACAGCAGTAAAAAGAGAGGCTGACATTGATTTGCTGGGCGAGGGAGGCAGCGGCCTTAAAGTCTCGAGTCTGTGCAGACAGCTGCTTCTCTTGCTGCAGCACCGGCAGCAGCAATTCTTGCTGCTGCAACTCGCCGCAGACGGATAGACGCTGCTGCTGCGCCTGCTGCTGCTGCTGCTGCAATTCTCGCTGCTCCGACTCGAGCTGCTGCAGCAACTCTCTACACCCCACAAGTACGCAGCAGCAGCAAACCGCATGAGCAGCTGCAGCACCATCCGCACGAGCAGTATCAGCAGCAGCAGCAAAAGTATCAGCACGAATGGCAGCAGCAGTATCATCAACAGCCGCAGCAGCATCAGCAGTAACAGCACCAGCAGGAGTATTATCAGCAGCAGCAGCAGCATTAGTAGTGGTATCAGCAGCAGCAGCAGCATCAGCATCAGCGTGCTGGTTGTATTCTTACATTTGTGCATTGAGTGCTTGAAGGGCATCCTCCGTCTCTCCTTGTGTAAATTCTCTCAGTTCATGCAAACGGCTAAAAAATTTTTCGCGTAGAGAAATAAAAGAACAAAAAACAGACAAACGCTCCAATCGCTTCTCACTCCTGCGTCCACAGAAACGCAGCCACAAGCAAAAAAATACAAATAAAACAAACAAATAAATAAATAAATAAAAATCAATAAATAATCTCTGGTCGGAGAAAGCAGGAACTCGTCGAAGTTGGAAAATTGGGGGGCCTTGCAGGGCGAGAAGCAAATTTCAGGAAGTTGAGGAAGCGGAGCCAACAACGAAAAGGGAGAGAGACAATATCTACTCTCCGAATATCTGGCTGCGTGTCTGTCTCTCTGTCTCTCATTGTGTTCCTCTCTGTCTCTCTGTCTGGGCCAGCCTCTCTGTGTCTGCCTCCCTCTGTCTCTCTCTGTCTTTGTCTCTGTGTCTGTCTAGTTTTGTTCTTCTTTCTGTCTCTCTTTCTTGCCTCTGTCTGTCTCTCTCTGTCTCTCTCCGTCTTTGTCGTTGTCTCATTCTGTCTCTGCCTCTCCGTCTGTCTCTCTGTCTCTGTCTCTGTCAGTCTCTCTTACTCCTCTTGGTTTTGTCTTATTCTTTTTGCCTCTTGGTCAATTTCCTGAAGTGATTCGGCGAGCTGCCGCATGCAGAGAAAAAAGTTAAACGAAAACAGCCCCAATGCTTCTCCCTTCAAAGTCAAGTCTTACCAACACAACTTTGCTGCTGCTGCTGCTGCTGCTGCTGCTGCTGGTTTACCTGATGCGCCTCTACGGCGATCTGCTGCTGCTGCTGCTCAAGCTGGACTTGCTGCTGCCGCGATTCTGCTTCTGCTGCTGCTGCTGCTGCTGCAGCTCTGCATGCGCAGCAGCAGCGAAGGCATTAGGGGATGAAGAGGAGAGCCAAGGAGAAGCCCAATAAAAAGAAACAAACAGAGACAAACAGAGACAAACAGAGACAAACAGAGACAGAGACAGGCAGAGACAAACAGAGACGGACAGAAAGGAATTCTCCAGCATCCGTACTGTTTAAAATTGCTGCGCGCCTCTTCCTCTTGCTGCCTGATGCTCGCCAAGCGGCGCTCTGCCTCTTCCAGCTGTCTCTGATATTCTCTGCGCCCACACAAAACACAAGACAGAAAATTATAATTACATTAATAAATACAAATGTGTAGTTAAACGAATAAGCATAAAAACATAAACACTGTAGGGTACAGACAGTCCGCTGCAGAGGCAGACGCCACAGACACCTGCAGCAAGACAGCAGCAGCAGCAGCATCAGCAGCGGCAGCAGCAACAACAGCAGCAGCAAAAGCAGAGCAACAAGGATAAAGCAAAAGCCCTCAATGAGGCAACGCCTGCTGCTGCTGCTGTTGCTGTTGCTGCCTCTGCTGTTGCTGCAGCAGGAGGCTCACTTGCGTTGAGCCTCTAAACTCGCGAGGGCCTCCGCCTCTTCTTCTTGAATTTGCTGCAGCCGGGATTCTGTTTCTGCTGCTGTTTCTGCTGCTGCTGCTGCTGCTGCGCTGCAAGCAGCTTCATCTTCTGCGAGCTGCTGCAGCCGCTGCATGGGAGACAGATAGAGACAGCAGCAGCAGCAACTGGTTTTGTTCGTCCTGCTGCTGCTGCTTGTACTGGTTTAGTTGCTGCTGCACTTGCTTGCAGAGGTTTTGCTGCTGCTGCTGCTGCTGCTTACTTCTTGCGTTTCCTGTCGAAGCCTTTGGTGCTGTTCTGTTTGCTTCTGCTGCTGCTGCTCCTGCTGCTGCTGTAGATGTTGCTGTTCGTCTGTAGCCTCTTGCTGCAGCCGCTGCAGCTGCTGCAGCAACTCGCCAGTGATGAGGGAGAGACGCTGCAACAGACGCTGCTGCTCTTTCTTGAGGCTCAGGGATTGTGTGTACAGACACCCCAGCTGCAAGCCGAGAAAGAGAAAAAAAGAAAAAGAGATGCGAGGAGACAATCGTTAGAGAGACACTTCTAGAAACACGCAGAGACAGAGAAAGAGAGAGAGATAGACATAAAGCGGATACAGAGAGAGAGACAAACAGAAAACGGAGACAGAGAAAGAGACAGACATAAAAAGGAGACAGAGAGAGAGACAGACATAAAACAGAGACAGAGAAAGAGAGAGAGACAGACATAAAACAGAGACAGGGAGACAGACGTAAAACGGATACAGAGAAAGAGAGAAGGACAGACATAAAACGGAGACAGAGGAAGAGAGAGAAACAGACATAAAACGGATACAGAGAGAGAGAGTGATACAAAACAGAAACCCAAAGAGAGACTAACACAGACAAAAAGCGACAGAGGCAGAAAAGAGACGGGGACAGACAAGAAAGAAGATAGGCAGAGACAGCCAGAGGGAAAAAGACAAAAGGCAGAAGCCAGAGCGCCTCACATCGACCTTCAACTGAGACAGTGTCTCGTCCACGGAGGCAGCAGCCGTAAAATTATCTTCAGTAATTGCCTCCTCTTGCTGCTGCAGCAGCAACTGCTGCCGCTGCTGTAGCACGGAAACATCCTGTGCGTCCCAAAGATAGACAGAAAACAACGAAAGGAAATAAAGAGGTAGGAAATAAAGAGACAGAACATAAAGAGACAGAAAATGAAGAGAGGAAATGAAAAGACAGAAAATAAAATGAAGAGAAGGTTCTTTTGTTTTGGTTTTGTTACGAGCAGCAAACGCCAATGGTCTCAGGGAGGCGCTTAAGAAACAAAACCAACACACAACTTTCAGCAGTAACAGGAGCAACAGTAAGAGCAGGTTGAGCAACAGCAGAAAGAATAGCAGCAGCAGCAGCAAGGTCACCTGCTCCGTTTTAAGTTCTTTTTCTGTGGCGGCAAGCAATTCGTTCAATATTTCTGTTTGCTCCTGCAGGCTGCTGCTCCTGCAAACATAATAAAAGCCCTCAAGCTGTTCTGCCATTTTCTCCGCATCTGGGAGAGCCGGAAAGGCCCCCTTAAAGGGCCCCTTCTGCCCCATTTCTGGGGGCTCAGAGCCGTCAGGAGGCCCCCCAGCAAAGGCCGGCGGAGGGGTCCCCTGGCTAGACGGGGGAAGGGCCTCATGGCTGTCTTCCCCTGACGGCGTGAGGGTCCCCCCAGCTGCCCTCAAGGGAAAAGGGGGAGCGCTGGGGGCCCCCGCCATACTCGAGGCCACACTGCAGACAGACGGAGACGTAGGCGAGGCCATACCGCCTGAGGCAGAACAGTTCTGCTGCTGCTGTTGCTGCTGCTGCTGCTCCACCTGCTGCTGCTGCTGCTCCAGCTGCTGCTGATGCTGTTGTTCGAAGTGCTGGCTATGACGGCGAGCTTGCTCTTGGTTCTCTTGAGGCTGCAGTTGCTGCTGCTGTTGCTGCTGTCGTTGCTGTTGTTGTTGCTGCTGCTGCTGCTGCCAGGCAGCCATACCGGGTATTATGGAGCGTTTTGGTTTCTTAATTATTTTGGGTTGGGGAAGGGGTAAGGACGCACAGGGGCCCCCAGGGTAAGCAGGAGGGGCCCCCGTGCCCTCTAGAGTGGGGAGGACGAAGAGAGACTCTGGCAAATCCTGGAGAGGCCCCCCAGCAGGGAGACCCCTGCTGGCTCCCCCCCCCTTGTCTATCCTAAACGCCTGCTGCAGCAACTCGAGGGCCGCCCCGCAGCTGCTCCTTGTACGAGGGGCTGTGGGGGCAAGCGCTGGAGGGGGCCCCCAACTTGGATGCAACATCACCACTGGCTCCTGCTGCTGCTGCTGCTGCTGCTGCTGCTGGCCTCTGACAAATTGCTTCAAGGGGACTGCTGCTGCAGGAAGGTCCCCAGAGACAGCGTGGGCTAGCGGGGGAGACGCCTGGCAGGGGCCCCCGTAAGCACCAGTTTGCCCAGCGGCCCGCTGCACTGCAGGTGCCTGGAAGCTCCTCTGCTGGTGCGTTGGATGGGGAGACGTCGGCTCCGTGGCATGCGGGGTCCCTGGGTGGCATTTTTCCTTGGCAAGAAAGAAAAAGGCTGACGACGTGGGGGTGAAGGCAGACGCCACCTGCACTGGGACATAGCCGCCACGCTTGGGCTGCGTTGTGGATAACCCCCGGCCTGCAATAAAGGGAACCCCTCCTCTTGCAATGGGGTGGGCTCCTCCCCCTGCAATAGGCGGCCGGCACGCATCCCCTAGACTCCTAAGGAGAGACGAATCTCCAGCCTGCTGCTGAACGGCGTGGCCCCCACTGCGGGATACGGGCACGGGGGACCCCGAATCAAAAGATGATGCTTTGGGAATGTCCTGCGTGGGCGAGTCCGAATCGTTGGTGGTTTGGTCCGGGGGGGCTCCTCTGATGGCCATGCCCGAGAAGAGCGCCATGCTGCTCTGTTGGTTGTCCCTGAGAAAAACACGAAATGGATAAAAAAACTCTAGAAAATGCTATTTTCTCTCTCTTCGCATAGTGGCAGGCCAGGATGCATGCGGGTTTGCAGCGGGGGGCCTCTAGGGCCTCCTCTGTTTGATAGTGTTGTCCTGAAACAGACGCGGTTGTCACTTTCTGTGAAGTTTCCCTGGAAACAAGAGAAGACAGAGCTGGGGATGTTGAGATTAAACCTGAGACATTATTGATAGACGTTACCAGCCGCATCAAAACCTTCTCCTGGCTGATTGGATGACGAGAAAGAGAGGTTTTGCGTGCTTCCTTCCCTGACTTGATGTCTCGGCGAAAAAAAACAGAAAGGAAATTTCCAAAAGTAATCCAAAACGAATACCAATATTGCAGCGGAGTTGTCACTCCTTATTCGGCCTGGACTTCAATTCCAACAGGAGGAGCAATTCCCATCTGCAGAGTTCCTGTATGTTGCGAGTCTGAGTGCTGTTGATACGCAGCGAGCACCTTTATGGTTAATCCATCTGAACCTATATACTCATATTATGCATTATTAGATAGATCAGTACTAGCTAGCCATGCCGAGCTGCTGCAGGCTGCCAGCGTCGGGAGGGCGGGCCGCAGCATCCCCCTCAGGAACGGCCATAGGCCTGAGGCTACTCCTCAGCCTGAGCTATGGCAAGGAGAAAAAAACTATGAAGAGACCCGTCTAGAAATCCATGGACAGGAAGCTCCTCTATTTAAGATGGCGGCAAATTTGTTACGAATGCGAGGAAGTGGAGGGCATCCTAGCTTCGTGTTTATTAAAGGCTGATACTGGGCAATGTTGGTCCATTTCTTGTAAGGGTGCGTCTCTACTTGAAATTATTATTAATACATGGATTCTTTCTTGCGTGTCTGCCCATGGCCGTGCAAGGGCTGCTTACCGATTTCGGCGTGCATTTGCCAGCTTTCGGATGATGTGACGTTCTCACCAAAAGGCAAGGTACAATGAAGTGTGTTTCTTTAATGCATGGAAATGGTATTTGGAATGAAAACGGTATTTATGGTCTTGAAAATTTCCCTTGATTCAGCTTCCCGAGTGGAACGCTCTGCTCTGTCTGTGCATTCGCAAGCACAAAGCGCCTGCCGTCAATTTTAGCGAAAAGAGCTTTAAAAAAAGCTTTTCAAGCTGAACCTTGCAGATTTGTGGCCAGAGAAGTCATGGGCAGACACTTTCTCCTTGCACACAGTTGTAGCACTACGATGAGGTACTTGTGCTCCATGACACTTTGGGTGTCATTGAACGTGTGTAAATGCTCACAACAAAACGTAATAACGGCAATTACAATAGTGTTTTCAAAGTGAACACGGAGGCTGCTTTCTGCCTCGCTTTCTACCACTCTCTTCCGCGTGAAGCTTATGGGTTTACTGGCGCTCCTCTCACACGAGATGTCTTCTGCATATGCGAATCTCACAAGATTTCACCAACGCCCTGATAAGAGAGTCAGGATTACAGGTGGATTTTGCTGTGAGTGCCACCCAAAGGCCAGCCATAAGCATTTCTCTATTTTCGTGTTTCTGCATTACGAGCAGAAAAGACATGGCAAGAAATCAGCGTGATGAGATACAACTGTTTCCTCCACTAATTCATGGAGTTGCCGTGGACTTAAATGCATGTTCCATTTTTTTGTTCGTCACTCATATTTTGGGATGATAATGTTTGCATCGTCTTGGCCACCCGGTCTCTATCGCAAGTGCTGTAACTGCCGGATTGGTATGGGGAGCTTTTGGTCCCTGTGTAACAAATAACGGAATATTCTACCTTTCGCTAAATTAAAACGTCATTCTTTTATGGTTATGAATGAATAAATTTTCGATGGAACGTCTTGTTGGTAGGCATTGGCCAACCAAATCGATAGGATGAGAGGCTGCCCAGTGGTATGCCAACAGAACTCGTCAGGTGTCTCATATACTCCATTGATTCAAGTTTGTGACGCAGTGACTTTGCAATTCATTCTGTTGAATTGTGCAGTAATCAAGCATCCGAACGGCTTTTCATTAGTTCCCCTACAGTGTGTGGGGAAAGGGCCGCATGTATCGCTATATGCATACACCGATTGTCGCTATTCACCAACAAAACTTTGACCCCTGCTCACCAGTAAAAAAGGATTGCTTGAGCAAATTCCAAATTTAATTGAATTTAATTGAAATATATTATAAGGATTAGCGTTTGGGAGGCACAACTTGAACGCATTTTGTTTTAGGCGCTTACATCGACTGTTTTGGAAGTAGCTAGGATGTGTGTGCGTGTAGGGATTAGGGATGAAAAAGGTCCTCCGTTCGCTTTTTCGACTTAGACAGTTTGGCTATTCCCAAAGGTTTTCGAGGTTTTTGTCGCCTAGCGCACTTCCGAGTTTGCATCAGCAAAAGAGCAGAGTTTTTGGCTGCTTCCATGCATTCCGACGACTGCCCTGGAATCAATCCCTCTTTTGCTTCTGAGTGCACAGACTTTTGAAAACACAGTCACTTGATTTGGGGCCTTCCTGCACTGTGCAAGACTGGGGACGGGAGAGGGCAGTAAAAACACGCCCACCTAACAACGCCAAATAGCGTTCTAAAGGTTGTTGTTTTTAAAGAAACTCTGCCAGCTGGTGCTGCCAAAGACGGCAGCGCTGAGCATTATGCGTTTCGTCAGCACGCGAGGGTCGCCACGAATCTACAGCTTCGTTCAAGCGGCTGTCACAGGCGAGTCTTTTTTGTCCCTTTGCTGCCGAGGTGGCTCGGCCAGCGCATGCAAAGCCCCATTTGTACTCGCTTGCATGCTCCCCGTTTTGTTGCAAGAATCTCGATTAGGAGGCATCTGGCTTTTGAGGGAGTTTTTTCATTCTGCTAGCCACAGGTGAGCAGCACAAATAAAATAAGCAGAGCCTGATGCGTCCTGCCTCTCCACGCTGTCTGAAATTTCTTTAGGTGTTGCTGATGATGGCGGGCTGCTCTTACCAGAAGCAATCCCGGAGGTTCCTTTGGATATTCAAAAAGTTTGGAGGTACGTCTACCTAAGCCTCCAATGTAAAGAAAAATTAGAAGAGCACTTACTTACGTTGTTGGGGGCCCCAAGGCTGACCTTCGCATGCAGAGAGTGGCGGTCTTTTTCTATCTTTTTATGGAAACCACTAAGTTGGGAGGGTTTCGGGTTTGCTTGCTTTTGACTTCGTAGGAAACTTTCGTTCCCAGGGCTGCTTGAGCGCATCCTGCATCTCTTCATAGATGGCGCCGGTGAGGCGGCGCCAGCCGCATTCTGCGGTGTACAGACACTGCGTTGAGAAAACCCATTTTACATTTCCTGTTTTAAAAAGGTTTGTTGGAGCTCACGCGCCATGAACCGTAGAGAGAGGATTTGTATATTTAGTTGGGGTATATGGACAGCTTGTGGTTGTTTCCCCTTTCTGTGCCTTGCAGAGGAGAATGGCTTGGCGTCTGAGTTGGCTGAGGCTTTGCCTCGTTTGATTTCCGCCACGTTTGCCCAGCTGGAGAAAGAGGCATTAAATGTGCAGGTGGTGCGTCTGTTGAATCGTCGGCAGAGACAAACGGAGGAGAGCCTCTTTGAGGATGGCGAGCCTTGCGGCAGCTGCGACTCTGGAAAACCAGAAATCTGTCAACTTTTGCGGCGCGCAGCTCACGAGCGACAGTCCAAGATCTACGCCATGGCAGAACAAATAAAGAGAAACGGTTTTCACAGCGTTTACGCATTAAGCCCTGAGGATAATGAGAATTCCTCTGCAGATCCTCAGGGCCAGTTTGGGGGTATTCGCCTGGTGTGTAGCAGCACTGGGGTGTATAGACAGCCGGAGCTGCAGCGGAAACAAACGATTTCCCTCCGAACAAGTTTGAGTCAAACGAGTGCAGACTCCAATTCTGGCCAGCCATTGAGGCCGCCTTGTAAGGAGCATCAGCCCCGAGGCTCCGCCAGCCACGAAGGACCCAGCGAGGCCGACGAGGTGTTTTTACTCAGCGCTAAAAACGGAGCCAAGACCCGCCTAAGTAACGTGGCCCTCAAGTTCACTGGTGTGTTTTTCTGTTGCTGCTGTTGTTAAGGAGGGTCTGCATGTATTTTTCTTTTTTTCGTTTAGAGGGGACGACGGTTCAATTCTATTATAACGTCGCCAGAGAGAAGTTTTTTGTGTCCATGGAGGGTTTGGGGGATGCGACTGACCGCAGCTGAACTTCTCAAGTTTTTGCAGGAGAGACCGCCCACCAAGCTGCACCTCATAACCCTCTGTGCGACCACTGGGGCGACAGGCCTTGGCGCTGCCGAAGGTGAAAATCCTTTTTCTAGATTGAAAATTCGCATTTGTTATTTTTGTGTGTTGCGGCATGCCTCCCAATTGAAACCCCCATTGTTTCTTATAAAGATTTTTTGCTTTGCCCTTTAAATTCCCCGGCAGATCCTCCTGGTGTTTTTTCGGAGGATAGGCGCGATCCCGCTGAGGTTGTTTTCATTGGCAGGCGTTGAGGGACTTGAATGGCTGGAGTAAAGAGCGCATGAGTTGGTGAATTTGTTTGTTTTGTTTTGTTTGTTTTCTGTTTGTTTGGTTCGTCGTCGTAGCTCTAAGAAATCAGCCGTCTGTGGAGCTTGTGGTTCTTTTCCCCAAGGAAATTCGGGCGAAGCGGCGCAGCCAGTTGGCGGCTTTTGATGCGCCGAATGTTTTCTGCGTCGAAGTCGACGGTAGGCA
>JRZD01010147.1:0-11058 GCA_000826945.1 Eimeria nieschulzi
GCATGCATCGCCGAAAGACACCAAAGGTAATTCAGAGCTTCGAGTTTGCAGCTGCCGGTGTGTGTCCAGTGGTCCAGATAAAACCAAAGAACCTTAATAAACCACAAATTTTAATTGTCTGTCTTGCCGTTAACCATTATCCCCTTCTTAAAACCGAAAAGGATCCGTAAAACAACGAAAATGCAGATCTTGAAAAGCGTCTTGTTCACCATGAAGTTCTCACGAGAAAGACCAGTGGTCACCCTGGCGTGCCGACTTAAGCAATAGGGAGAAGCACTTGGTGCATTTGCGTTTCTCTTACTGCCGGCCTTGGCCAGAGAGTGTATTTTTATTTATTTGTAAAGTCTAGGAAGTAAAGAAAAGTGCGTTTTCCACTAGCAGCGGATATCAGCTGTTGCGACACACAAGGCAATGAACAACCTGTGCAGAGACTGCGGCTTGAACCCCACTGGCCCCTCGCACCATTCCTTAGAGGCGTTTTAAAAAAACAACTTATAAGCCTTGTGGTGACGAGAGCGGTTTGCGAGAGATGCGGGCATACTGTCCCTGGATTTCAACGAAGTAACCCCCGCCAATATCCATCCTATAGCTGTTGCTGCTGCTGCTTCCCGCTGCTGCTGCTGCTGCAAAGCGCTCCGCAAGTGTCTCGACAGCATGAGACGGCACGTCGCGCCCCTTCAACCCCCGACGCAGCCACCGGTACAGCAAGTTTTGCTGCAGCAACGGAGAGGAGACTTCAGCCCACGCCACAAGAGGCAGTGCTGTCAGTGCCTGTTGCTCCTCCTCTTGCAGCTCTGTCAGGCCTGCTGCTGCTAAAGCTGTTTCAGGTGCTGCTGCTGCTGCCGCAGGGCCTGTGCCTGTTGCTGCACATTCAGCAGCAGCAGCAGCAGCAGGCTTGAAGTGCAGCTGCTCCCAAGCAAGGGCCTCCTGGTGTATGTGCTGCTTCAGCTGCAGCACCTGCTTATGCAGACCTTCCATACGGCGGCGCAAAGCAGCGCAGCCTCGACCAGCCGTTTCAAACACCTCAGGATGAGCTGCACGAGCAGCTGCTGTAGCAACTGCCGCTGTCGCTGGAGCAGCAGCTGCTGCTGCTCCTTTAGCCGTTGCTGCTGTTGGGACGCAAGCAGCGGCAACAGAGGTAGAAACCTGGTGCTGTTGCTGCTGCTGCTGCTGCTGCGCTGCAGCGTGCTGTGTAAACTCGGCGAGGGCCGGCAGCAGCCGAAAACGGAAGGCATTTCTGGTGTATTTTAAACTCGCGTTTGAAGAGTCCTCACACCAGCCGCTGCCTAGGACCTGCAGCAGCAACAGCAGCAGCAACAGCAGCAGCAACAGCAGCAAACGTCACAGCAAGCCGCAGCAGCAGCGCTCAGGAAAGCTAGATGCAGACTCAACGGCACTGCAGGCAGCAACAGCAGCAGCGGTAGCAGCGGCAGTTGCAGCAAATGGAAGCAGCAAACCTGAAGGTAGGAACGCAAGCATTCCTTCGAAAGATGGAGAAACGGCCTTCCAACAGCTAGGTGTGGCGGGATAGCTAGCTGGGATTGGCTAGCTAGCTGTGGATTGCCAGCTAGCTGTGAATAGCTAGCTGCATTGTAAGAACCTTCTTCATCTGCAAGCGCCGATAAAGATTCCATGCCACTGAAACGCACAAAACACCAGCAGCACCAGCAGTAGCAAACGTAGAAGCAGCAGGAGGAACAGCAGCAGCAGCACGAGCGACACGAGCGAGGGGTAGCAGCAGCAGCATGAGAGACACAAGGAGTAGGAGCAGCAGCAGGAGCAGCAGTAGGGGCAGCAGCAGCAGCAGCAGCACGAGCGACAGACTGAAGGTTGAGGATGTGAACGCCTCTGAGTAGCTTAAGGAAAATCGTTTCCAGCTGGTCGTCGGCGTGATGAGCAGTCAACAAATAACCCCGCTGCTGCTGATGCTGCTGCTGCGGCTGTTGCTGCTGCTGCTGCTGGTGCTGCAGTATCCGCATGAGGAGGGCTGCTGCTTCTTGTCGACGCCAGCGGCGCATCAGCTGCTGTGGCGACTCTCTGGTACCTCCCCTGCTTCGGCTCTGCTGCTGTTGCTGCTGTTGCTGTTGCTGCTGCTGGCGTCTGCATGCAGACAGCAGCTTGTCTGGCAGCTTGCTGCAGTGCAGCGGGAGCCCATACATACCACATATTGCTGCTAAATGCTGCTTCTCTCTCTCGGTCTCCTTGGGCCTTAGCCGATGATCGAAGTAAACAGCAGAAACTAAAACCTCAGCACCATCCACATGCATGCGAGCTGCTAAAGTGCTACTGCTGCTGCTGCTGCTGCTGCTGTTGCTGCCATTGCTGCTGGGTGCGGCTGCTTCGGGTGGGTCGGATGGGGAGCAGTCATCGGCAATATGCTGATGCTGTTGCTGCTGCAATTCGGAGCATGGAAAAGCAGCAGCAGCAGAAGCAGAAGCAGCAGCAGGGGTTGCGGCAGCAAGGCCTAGGGAACGCGCTGTGGCGTGCAGCAAGGCGGTGCTGTCGGCACCCCCGCTGCAGCTTAGCAGCACAACAGGCAGCTGCTGGGACACCGTTGCTGCTGCTGCTGCTCCTGCTGTCGATGCTACTTTTGGAGATGTGCTGCCACAGGATATATGCTTCTGCTGCAGCAGCTGCAGCAAAAGCGAGGAAGCAGCAGCCTCGACTGCCTCAACGGCAGCAGCCTGATCAGCAGCAGCAGCAGCAGGTATATGCACAATGCAATGTGGTGAAGAAGATCTTGCTCTGTGCCAGTCCCGGCAAACAGAGCTCGCAGGCTGCCGGGCTGCTGCTGTTGCTGCTACATGCGTTTTTGTTGCAGTCTGCTGCAGAGGGATAACACCAGATAAGGGACATAGGAAACTGCAGGCCTGCATAGGGTGGGCCGCGTGTGCTGCCGCATAATGCAGCAGCAAGCACAAAAGCAGCAGTAGCAGCAGCAGCAAAAGTTGGAGTGGCTGTAGGGAGGGCCTCATGGGCCCTGCTGGAGGGCCCAGCAACCTCACCGAGCCCCCTAGCTGCTGGTGTTGTGTTGCTGCTGTTGCTGCTGTGTTGTTGCTGCTGCTGCTGCTACTGCCGCTGCTCCTGTGAAGTAGGTGCAACAGCACCGGTTTGTTCTCATGCAACAAAAGCGTGTACACTAGAAGCCACAGCTGCTGCTGCTCCTGCCAAGTGTTGCAGCGGGTAAAACACCCCCGTGAAATATAAAATTAAAACATCTTTGAACCCTAATTTTTCTCTTTCTGGCTATTCCCAGATTGCGTCTATTTTTGTTTAGCGCCAAGAAATATTTCACACAGAGTCGAGAATTGCAGCCCCAATTTCCGTGGGCTTTTTGAGGTTTACGAGAAATATTATTTGAAAACTATTTTTTAAAAATCAATTTAATAACATTAAAATTAATCTTGGGGGGGTATCATGAGAATGATGCAAAATTTATGGGAGAAGGAAAGGTTGATCCGTGCCAGACATTTTGTATCGGCATAACAACGAAACCTCTTGTTAAAATCACCAGGTCAGCGGAACCTAGCTGAATTTTCACAGTAAATAACTTTCTCATTAAAATTCCAAAAAGAAATAACACAAAAATATCTAGAAAAAATTGAATGCGCTCAATATTGACTATTTTGTGATAGCGGAATTGTGCCTCGATTCAACCAGAAGAACCCAAGAGTCGCCACTGCTGTCTGCAGATTCAAAACGCCCGGTGGCCTTTTTAATTTGAAAAATTTACTGTAAAAATACAAGAGAGTAATGCCAAACATTGGTTATCTTTATAAAACGCCGGCGATGTAGGGTAGCCATAGACAGTCTTTGAGAACAGCGAGGCCTGAGGTTGGTGTTGGGAGAAAGGAGCACCAGACCCAGCAAAAAAATATGTGACTGGCAAACAATGTATAATATCTTGTGCATGCAATTTGAATGGTTTATGGAGTTGGAGTTTGTTGTTTCTTGCAGCAGTTTGACCGAAATTCCGGTGGCTGCGGAACGATAGGAAAAGATCGGCTCACTCACTTTAGAACTTCAGACTTAAATTTGTTTAAATTTTTCATGAGGCATTTGAAAGCGGCAAAAAATTGTCAATTTAGCTTTTTTCCGATGGTTGGATTTGGTGCGTGGCATTTGCAGGGTGTAGGTATTTATTGTACTTTCCACGTGCTGACGCGTTTCTTTGACCTGGCGGGTCATGGAAAAGAACACCATAAGCAAGAGTTATTGCAGTTATATTTCTGTTGATACGCATTTACCGAGGTATACCAGCACATTTATACTTATGCACTTACATCTCTGTTTATGCGTATGTAGCCATGTATAATATCTCTACGTATGCATCTATGCAGTCATATTTCTGTTTCTATGCATGTACCTAAATATATGTCTATTTATATTTATGCCGTTAAATCTCTGTTTACACGCATTTCTCAAGGTGCCCATGCAACGAGTCGTTTTTCTTCGTGTGGGCGGTGCAATGCGGAAGCTGATGCTGCCCTCATTCTTGTTTCTCTGAGCAAATCAATATCTTGGATTAGTAACCAGGTTTTGCGGAGGACGATAAGCTCTGCTGAGAGAAAGAAAGAACGAATTGAACGGAGCTTGAGAAGGGGCCAGGCGTTGTGGCTGATGCTGTGAGGCATGTGGACGCCACACTAGAAGGGAGCAAGCGTGTGGATGAAAGCCGTGCTTTGCTCGTAGATATGACACTCAAACGGATGAAGCCTCTAAATAAAGAAACTTTTTTTAGGCAATGAGAAACGGAGCAGAGATGATGCTTAGGCACGGTGCTGCTGTGGGCGAGGGCAGCATTGAAGATACGGTATCTTTCACATTCCCACAAAGGGGATTGCACGCGCGGCAAGTTCCTCGAGTTCAACAAAAACGATGTGGAGCTCGACGGCCTGTCATGGCAGCTCAATATTATCAAGCGGCTTCCTAGGGCTCTAGATGCGTGGAAGTCGTCACACGATTTCGGCAATGCATTGCCTCACGATGTTGTTAAGAAGCCTCATGTTGGCATCATCCGGCCTAGCTGAGTGAACCATTCTTTCAGCAGTTTAGGGCCCCCCTCCATGATTTAGCAACTCCACTAATAGTTTAGAGGCCCCTGCTGTCCTCTTATATTTCCTGAAAAAAAACTTGATAAAAATTAAAATAGAAAGTTGATCTGGAAAGAGGAGATTAAACAAAACTTGGAACTTAAATTGTGAAGCGGCGAAAAGTTGTTTTTATAGTTCAGTAAAACGGCAACAGTGGAAATGTTGAATTAGTCCTTCAGGACTTGCGGATATCGCAAAGAGATCCTCTGCATGCTTGGTCATTTCTTGCAATAGAACCTTTTCACCGGCATAGGGCCTACTGAGAATGTTCGCCTTAAAAGCAAAAACCACGCCATCCAGCAAGGCAGAAAAGTGTTTGTTAATTCGGTTGGCCATTGATGTGAAGAGAAAAACGCAAGTGGAACGGAAGCTTCGAGAGGTTTAATGTTACCAAGTCCGACAAGGGCGAGATTGCACGCGTGCCTACAAGCAACGAGGTTGTTGCATATTTGGTCTCCAAGTGTAAATAATACTGGCTTGTCTTTGATGCATTTCTTTCACGGCAGTTCCAGTCTTCTCAGGAACGCCTAGCGTTCTAGAGTGCCACGGGGAGGCTGCATATCAAACGAGGTTCGCTGTAATAGTCGGTGCATGAATGGCCAGATTCTGCACTAGTGGATAGGGGATAGTCTGCAGGGGGCCGCCTTGTGCCTGCAGAATGACGATTATCTGCAGCCCAGAAGTGCAGCGAGAAGATGTTTTAAGAGCCTGTTTCTCAGCTTTTACTTCTGTCTGCCTGCCTATCAGATTCAATGAAAGTTTCGTACTTTTCAGGATAAAGAAGACCTTCCCGCCGATGCATCATGCAATCGTCACAAGGGCAAATAGGGCCACCCCCTTCCACAGATCCGCCTGCACCCAGCATAAAAAGTTGACAAGAAAATCAACAATAAAACGTGTTTATGGAATGCTCTGGAAACCCAAAGTAGGAAAAGTTTGGAAGCCTTTTTAACAAATTCAGGAATAGCTAATTAGCCAACGAACTGTTCATTGCCATACAGCGTGTCGTCCTTCTAAAAGTAGGATCACCAGATTCCATGCGTGGTAGCAGTAAATCGTACAGCTCAAAAGAGTTTTAAACACGCAGAGCTCACTAGAATCGTCTGCACGAATAGCAACTGTTAAAACAAATGAAAATATAGTGCATAACATAACACCTTAAAACCCAGTCTGTCTTAAGGCCTGCCACAATAAGTGCATTGTGGCAAGGGGAATTAAAATGCCTTTTCTCTCCTTTGTGGAAGAACGATTCATAAATGCAAATTGTCATTGGCATCTGCCCTGCCGCTAAATACTGCTGAGCAAGTCATTCTCTGTCCGTCTTTTAAAAGAGAAGTGTCTGCTTGTGCTGGCCTGGCTAGCTAGTTGTAAAGGTTTCCTCAACCAAAACACCTAACTAGCAGTAAACGTGTTTTAGTAAAAACGAAAACCGCTCTGCGATTATTCAAACACCGCGTAAGTGTACCGCCGATAAGTCACTTCCGCGAATATTAAAAGGCCAAATTTTCGTGCCGCCACAACTTTCAGCACAATAAGGGCTCCGACACTGCACGCAAAGTTTAAATGCATGCAAGAATGCATTGAAAGGAGATGCAGAGCACCAGCAGCAAGAGCGGCAGCAGCAATAGCAGCAGCAGCACTTGTGGTTTATTTCATCATAGGGACACAAGGGAGGAAGTGTGTCTCATAACGCGTGGGAGAGGTAGCATGTCAATGTGCGTGTGTTGTAGTACGGTGTTTGTCTGTTTTTTACGAAACAGACTGTTTTAAGTAACGCCTTGAATCACCTCAGCAGAATTGATATTGTTAGGTCTGTGCATGTAAAGATCAGGACCACTATCCCAGCCCCTCGAATTGTATCTGCTCGTATGGGTTCGCAAATAAAGTCTGGCTAATTTATTGAGGCTGGCGTCACTATGAACTCAAGTAGGCACTCTCCTTGAAGAGACACTTCCTCTGTCTCAAATACATTCTAAATACTCTTTTCGTGTTGGCCAGCACCTATGGCCTCTAAGCAAAGGTAAAAGCAAGGCCGTTAAAAGAGGAATAAATGTGACAGCATTCATTGGTTAAAGCTACGAGACAAAAGCAGCTACCCAGGCGTGGCAGAGCTTACAGCTCATCTCTTACAAGACACCTTCGCAAGGACTTGTCAGCGGGACAAAGCGTCGCGATTATGTACTGAAATGCTGCTTACAATAAATGTTTTTTCTTTTCCTGTCTTTTTAAATATATAGTTTTTCCTCACTTGGCTCATATGGTCGTGCAGAGCAGCTAAGCGCTCTCAGCCCTGCTGGGCTTGATGCAGTGAGATCTCGAGTCTGTTCACTGGTTTGCAGCTGTTGTTGTTTTGTATCTCTTGACTCCGCATTTGTGTTTTTAAATCCCGCAGGGATAAGCCAAACTATTACAGTTTTATAATTACAAGATGAGTCGGTTTTTCTTCTCGACCTGCGTATTGTGCCTGGCGGTGGCAGGCTCTGTCGAGGCTGACCCAGGAGCCTCACAAGGTCATTGGGGCTTGTCTTCTGGCCCTCTGCAGTCTCAAGCATTAACGGCTTATAAAAAGCTAAACCGCCATAATTATGAGCTTAAAAACTTCACAACTTCTGCGGAAAAAGACCTTTTTCTTGAAACTGTCTCCCGCTCAGCAGCGCAGACAAGAGCCTCTGCTCACTCGAGCAAATCCTTGCCGCTCCTAGTGCCTTTTGCAGGAGATTACGAGGGGCCTCAACCTTTGGAAAGGCAGAAAGCTGCCATTGCGCTGGTTCAAACGTTGAAAGAAGAAGAGGGAGAGGCAGGGGGCAACGAGGGTGAGGTGAGACAAGCAAAACAGGAAGAGGTCCCTGAGGCGCCCCGGCGGCCAGGTCTTTTTCGCCGTGCGGGAAGAGCACTAGGGCGTGGGCTACGCTCTTTAAGGCGTCGTCTTAGGAGCTTTTTTTCTTCCGTGGGGAATTTAATCTCGAGGATTGTTAAACGGATTCTACGGAGGACGACAAACTCTGCTGAGGCAACGCCGAGTTGGGACGATATTGAGAACGGGCCTGAAGTTGTGATTCGAGCTGTGAGGGATGTGGTGACTGCACCAGGATTTCGCAGGCGTACGGATGTCCGCGCTGCTGCGCTTATAAATCTGCTTTTTGACCAGTCATTGCCTCGGAGCAGCTATACTCTTTTTAAGTCAATTCGGACAGGAAGGAAATTGCATCTTATGCGTGGCGCTTCTGTGGGGGAGGGTCAATCCGCGAATTTGGTGGCTTTCACATCTCGAGAAGGAATGCAATATGTCGGCAAGCTCTTTAGAGTGACAGATGGCGATCTGTTGCTGGCAGCCCGTGTGGCCGCGCAGCTTGAAGTTACCAAGAAGCTCTCTGACGGTTCCGATGTATGGAAGGCGACCCACCGATTGGGCATAGCGTTTCCTTTAGATGTGGTTGAAAGACCAGGTATTGGCATCTTCCTGCCTTGGCATGCACAATTCTGTTTCATCAATGGAGTTCTTTTGTTTCCGCGCTTTACGATGGATCTGTTAGAATTCACGGAACGTTTAAACTCCAGTAATCCTGCTGATAATGCCGTCCTTTTAAGCGTCACGCAGCAGGCTGTAAAATCGGTCAGAAATCTCCACATGCTCGGCTTTATCCATTTGGATATCAAGCCAGACAACTTCTTCATCAGCGAACATGGCCGCGTCTACCTCGGAGACTTCGATAGAACCAAGCTGCTGGGAAAACCAGTTCTTCCTAATGTTTTTAATGAAAAATTTGCTGCCCCGGAGATTCTTACCGTTATACAAACCAATGACACTCGAGCTCTTGCGAGACACTCACACGATGCGTGGTCGCTCGGTCTTACCATATACTTGCTTTGGTGTCCTAACGAGGATATTGGGCCTTACTCCGCATGCCAGGATTCAGACGAAGTCTTGCAGTGTATCAGAGTGTTCTCTGATGCCAACATAAGGCTATCCCCCGATTGCGCAGTCTTCATCCCTGAAGAAGTCTTGGACCTCATTAAACAGTTCGTTAGAGTAGAACCGTCGGCGCGCCTTACACCCGCTCAAGCCTTTGCAAGCCACCCCGCAATGGCCCTTCCCATACCGGAAGTTTCAGCCAAATAGACGCAGGAGTCTCTTGACAGTAACGCATCGGATGATTCACAAGCTTCCTCAGATGATGCTTCCTCAAGTGATACTTCAGCCGAACCACTCTTGGTAGGCTCCGAAGTGCCGGAGCTCTCAGCGACAAGCCAGAAGGCTCAATAGTCGAACGTGGAGTGCATCAGACGCCGGGCTCTTATAAAGGTGCCCATTCCAATCATTTAGGGGCCCCGCCAATGCTTTAGGGGCCTCTCCAATGATTTAGGAACCCTTGCCGCCCTACGACCCGTGAAGTTCTTCTCTGGCGCATACGTTTTATGTGTGCTGCGCGAGTTAAGGGGACAGGATAACAAATTGCATGCATTTAGTTTTTTGATTCAATATCCTTTCTTTCGAAAGGGATACGGCGGTGGAAGATCTGTGGGGATTTTCGATACACACCTTTGTTCTTTCTATCTCATAGAACTCCGGCTGGTGTGGGACTCCTTGGTACCACAGACCACTGGTCAGTCCATCTGGCCGTGAGAGGATATATTGTGGATCATTTGGGAAGCAATGCGTGCGCTATTATAATATACTGTTGTTTTGTCTGAAAAGGAGAGTTTTCTTGTTACAGTGGAGCTAGCCTTTTTCAAAAATGGTTCCAACTGTGTATTGTATTTTATTATTAGACTTGAGATAAATTCGTCGCGACTGCCTGCTGCATTTAGGCATATTATTAGGCGGAGGATAAGAAAATAATTATGATTCCCTCAGTTAAAGCGAGTGTAAAGGGATAGGCTCAAAGTAAAAAATTGCGGGCATTCGTATGTCCCCGCGAGTTGTAGCCTCTAGAGGCGTTCCCAGAGGAGGAGGAGATCCAAATGTCTTGAAACAGAACTTAAGAAAGGATGACAGTCCCGTCCTTTGCGCTGCATCTTTTGTTTTCACGTACGGTGCGCTTTTATTGCGTCGCATGCATTGGGAGTTGAGTGCAAAATATGCGATAAGTTTCCCATAAAGCTAAGTACTCGCGCGAGACCGATAGCGAAGGATAAAAGGTATTTTATAAAAGAACGTTAAAAGTACCTGAAAATGCTGGAAGGGAAACGACTGAAACTTTTGCATCTCTTCGGTGTTTCTTGGTGTTTTGGATCTCTTCCGCTTCCTTTCGTTATAAGAATTTGGGATTTTAGATTTTTCTTTTTCCTTGGGTTTGGTCAGCATCAGCAGGTAGGTATCAATTCTCCCCGTGGAAGGTAAGGCCCTTGTGGGCTGTTATAACGTTGGGTTATATTGTTGACCTACCTGCTGAGGTGTGCTCTTGCGCGTTTGTCGTTGTCTTTGCTTCTTACCAGCGTCTTCTAAACATATCCTGGAATAAGATTATCTGAAGTTAGGGTTGACTGGATGGTGAGGCTTCCTTGCTTTGAGGGAGTCCGGTGGGCTCCTGACTACCTTTGAAAAAGAAGAGGGAAAGTTGTTATTTGCACCCCTGGTCATACCATTAACCGCATCAGGTCTTCAAGGTTAGAAGCCTCTGGTTGATAGAAGAAAGTAGATCAGGGAAGTCGGCAAGATAGATCCGAAACTCCGGAAAGCAAATTGGCTCTGAGGGTGGTGATGCATTCTGCCATTGTGTGCTTCCTTGGTCGGAGCTTTGCTGGCCCTTTCGTGCCTCGCAGCGGTTTGTAGACCGCTGGCTCTGACTGTGTTATGACCGTTGGTTTGCGTGTACAGTGAACAAGTAACTCAGAACTGGAGCGCACAAGCGGAATTCGACCGTTTAATTAAAGCAAAGCAATGCGATGGCCGTAAATGGCGTTACGGCATTAAGCATTTTGGCCAGTGCTCTGAATGTCATTGTGATGAAATTCAATCAAGCGC
>JRZD01010152.1:0-11156 GCA_000826945.1 Eimeria nieschulzi
GCCCGCTAGAGACAGAGCTCGGTTGCCCTCTTTACATCAAAAACGCTGAACAACTTGACAAAATTCCGAATGCTGCCTCTGCATCTACATAGGTAGAAGGGAATTCAATTGAATGCAACAGCTTGACCGATGTCGTTGGCTCAAGAAACCGATTTTGCTACATTCATAACCACAAGGAGAAGAAATGGCCAACGGGACAAACGGATGGCGCAACTATGCCTTTGCCGCCAAAAATTTCTGATGCCTTTAGCCAATAATGCGTGTCGCCGACGACGTCTGGCACTACCATATCTCCTTGTGCGTTCATGAGCGACGTTGACCTGTTCCTACAACCGCATTTGGGTATTTATCCGCCAGACACGCACCAGCTGAACCAGGACGGAGGTAATGCGCTACAGAACACATCGGTCGACGAGTGTCTTATACCGCCGTGTTTGTTCGCACACCTACCGTACTCGTAATCTGCTGGAACCTAGGTGTGCTACATCAACAGGTCAGGCCAACGAACAAAGTCGGATCTGGCACCTAGGTGTTCAATTGGTCACTCAGCAATTGCAGAATAGAAGACAAGCACCATCCCCTTGTGAAAAAGGGTGATAACAACGAGTTGGATGGAACCCACCACATATACATCAATCCCCGTGAAAGGCAAAAGCGTATCAAATAGCTATAGTGGCTTCCAAACTAGCTGTGCACTGGTGTGTCCGCCACAAACACTGTATCTATTAGGCCAAATACCCTTGCGTCGCCAAACCCATTCCGCCGCATCCATTAACATAAGCAGACAAATTAGCTTGCGGAAAAAATTGATGCCGTAATTATACCTTTGCTGCAAAGAATGTCTAATGCCTTTGGCGAACAGTGCCTGCCATCGACGCACGTCAGAGCTAGCATATGTCTCTCTGAGTCCAAGCGCGACCCTGCCATCTGCCTGCAACCGCAGCCAGGTATCCGCCAAACCCGCACTTGCTGAAACACACCGAGAGCATGAAATAACTTTCGTACCGTTCACATATCATGCACTACATGATGGCACGTACAGAAACAAAGCTGTGCTCTGCAGCCCTCAGCCGCACGGGACACAAGGCGTCTATGCAAATATGAAATGTATTGCGCTTCTTCGCGTAGCTACCGTACTCGTAATATGCTAAATCCAAATGGACTTAATCAGGAGATGGGGCCAACGAACAAGGTCGTGTTTTATGCTTCGGTGTTCAGCTGGTCCGCCAGGAGCTGGAAAATATACGATGGATTCCAACCCCTTGAAGCGCAATGCGATTACCGCTAGTCGGACGGAATCACATTTCAAATACATCAATCAGCAGGACGACACAAAAATGCAACCCAAGCAGTTAGTATACCTGTGTCAGCCCTATATGTGACCTTGCACATTTAAAACAAGCAATGTGCGATTTCTCTCCGGTTACCGAAACGCTCAGCAGCCTGCAAAAATCCGAATGCTGTCTCTGCATCTCAAGATCCTATACGAAATTTCGTTGACTGCAACTACTTGCCCAATGCCCTTACCTCAACAAACCCAGTTTGCCACATCCATAAATACAAGAAGAAGGAATGGCCTGCAAGACAAACGGATGCCTAAACTATGCTTTTGCCGCCAGGAGTCTAATGTGCTTGGTCAATCATGCGTGCGACCGACGGAGTCAGGTACTACCATCTGTCCTTGTGAGTTCACGGGTGATTTTGACCTCTTCCTGCAACCAAATTCGGGTATTCATCTGCCAAACACCCACATACTGAACCAGGACGGGAGTCATGCGCCACAGAACAGATCAGTCGACGAGTGTCGTATACCTTCGTGTTTGTTCGCGTAGCTAACATACTCGTAATCTCCTGGAACCTAGATGTACTACACAAGCGGCTGGGTTTCCGCATATTACGAGTGCGCTAGTTATGCGAAAAAGCACAATACACTCCAAATGTGCATAAACGGTTTGTGTTAAGTGCCGCTCTGGGTTGCAGCGCACAGCTTTTCTCTGTGCGATCCAGCATTTAGTGCATGATACTGAAAAGGTACGAAAGTTATTTCATGTTCTCGGTCTGTTTCAATAAGTGCGTGTTTGCAGAATGTCCATCCGAAGTCCGTTGCAGGCAGAAGACAGTGTCGCTCCTGGACTCACCGGGCCAGATGATAGCGTTGAAGTCTTTGAGTGCCAGGCATTGTTCGCCAAGAGGATCAAACATTCTTTGACGCAAAGAGCCCAATTGCGGCATCCGTTTGTCCCGCAGGCTGGTTCTCCTGCTTGTGTTAATGGATGCGGCAAAATGGATTAGGCGAAGCAAGAATATTGGGCCTAATACATACACTGCTTGTAGCGGATAAACCACCGCACAGGTAAGGGGAGGGAAGTATAGCTGGTTGATACGTTTCTGCGTCGTCACGGCGAGTGCTGTGCATGTGAAGGGTTTTATCCAACTTGTTTTTATGACACTCTATCACACGGTAATAATGTCCGTCCTTTATTCCGCAGCTGCTGAGCGACCAATTGAACACCTAGGCGCAACAGCCGATTTTCGTCTATGGGTACTCAAAACACACAGTCGGGCCAACGAACAAGCTCACGTTTCATTAAATGTTCAGCTGGTCGGCCAGCCTCTGCAAAATATAGGACAGATGCGATCCCCTTGAAACGGAATGCGATTAGCGCTAATCCGACGGAATCCCATTGCAAAAACAGCAATCACCAGGACCACACAGAAGCACAACCCAAACATTTACTATGCTTGTATCAACCCTAGCTGTGAACTAGTGCGTCCGGTACAAGCAGTGTGTAATTTCTCTCCTAACACCAGAAACGCCCAGCAGCCTGCAAAAGCCCCGATGACTTTAACGCGCATTTCAAATGCCGGCAGGGAACTCCCCCGAATGTAACTGCTTTACCAATGCCCTTGCTTCGCCAAACCCATTTTGCCGCATCTACAAACACAACGACAGGAGACGGCGTAAGGAATAATTAGTTGCTGTAGGTAGACATTTGCGTCCATGAATGCATAATGTCGGTGGCCAGGAATGCATGCCACAGACGGCGCTGGACACTGTCATCTGTCTTTTTGTGTCCAAGCGCAACCTTGCCGGCTGCCTGCAATCGCCTTCCGCTATTCATCGCCTACACAAGTACGTGCTCATCAAGCACAGAACTTGCGCGGTACGAACCCGAATGAGTTAGTAGTGTTGTAGACCGCCCTCCTCGTGTGCGTGGCTACCCTTATCGTAGGCTGTTGGAACCCAGCTATACTAAATCAGTAAATCAGGACAACAAGCAACATCGCGGTTCATGTTTGGTGTTTAGTTGGTCAGTTAGCAGCTGCAGAATAGAAGACGGATACTACTCCCTTGAAATAAAATGCGATAAACCCGACATGCATGGAATAACACTCCAAATACAACATGCAAGCGCCAAGGCAACACACAAACATGTCAAAAGCAATGCATTACTATGCCTGCCTCCGCCCTACCTGTCCCCTAGTTCTCCCGCTAGAAACAGTGAGCGGTTACTCTCCTTATATCGATAAAGCTCAGCAACACATAAGAACCTCAATGTTGTCTCTGCATCTCAAGAGCCAGTAAAAAATTTTATTTAATGCAACTACTTGCCCAATGCCCTTGCCTCAACAAACCCAGTTCGCCACATTCATAAACACAAGAAGAGGAAATGTCCAACGGGACAAACGGATGCCGCAACTATGCCTTTGCCGCCAGAAATTTCTAATGCCCTTGGTTAATAATGCGTGTCGCCGACGGCATCTGGCACTACCATCTCTCCTTGTGCTTTCACGAGAGGCCTTGATCTTGTTCTACACCCGCATTTGGGTATTTATCCGCCAGACACGCACGTGCTGAACCAGGACGGAGGTCATGCGCTACAGAACAGATTGGTCGACGAGTGGCGTATACGCCGTGTTTGTTCGTGGGGCTAACGTACTCGTAATTTGCTAGAATCTAGGTGTGCTACATCAACAAGTCGGGCCAACGAACAACGTCGGATCTCGCGCCTACGTGTTAGCTTTTTCACTCAGCAATTACAGACTAAAGGACAGACACCGTTCTCTTGTAATTAAATACCGTAACGACGGAGAAACTCATCAAATAGCTACACTTCCGTGCGGCCTAGTCTGTGCGCTAATGTGGCCGCTACTCGCAGTGCGATATTGCTTTCTTTGGGGCGAAGAATCTGATCAACGCGCAAGAACCCGAATGCTGGTTTCATGCATCCTCAAAGACAACAAAATATTGCCCTGAATCTACGTACTTGCCAATACCCTTGCGTGGCCAAACCCATTTCGCCGCATCCAGAAATACAAGGAGACAAAATAGCCGGGGGAACAAATTGATGCCGCAAGTATGCCTTTGCAGCAAAGAATGTCTAACACTCTTGACGCAAAATGCCCGCCAGCAATGGCCTCCAACACTAACATGCGTCCTTGTGAGTCCAAGCGCAACGCTGCCTTCTGCCTGTAACTGCCCTCAGGTGGACATCCGCCAAAAACGCACTTGCTGATACAGATCGAGTGCATGAAATAACTGTCGTACACTTCCACTATCATGCAATAAATGCAAACGCATACCGAAAAAAATCTATCCCTTGTTGCCTGCAGGAGCACTGGAGGCAAGACGTCTATGCAAATATAAAGTGTATTGCGCTTCTTTGCGTGGCTATCGTACTCGTAATATGCAAAAACCCAGCCGTACTGAATCAGACGATCGGGCCAACGAACAGGCTCGCGTCTGATGTTTGGGTGTTCAGCTGGTCGGCCAGCAGCTGCAAAATATAAGACAGATGCCATCCCATTGGAACTTGATGCGATTACCCCAAGTCGGACCGAACTCCACTGCAAATGCAGCAATCACCAGGAAGACACAGAAACGCAACACAAAGAAGTACTATATTTGCTTATGGCTTAGCTATGAGCTGTTGCGTTCGCTTCAAGCAGTGTGTGATTTCTCTTTGAATATAGAAAACGCTCAGCAACCCCCAAAACCCCCAAATGCCCACCATGCTCATTTCAAAAGCCGGCAGGGAAATTCCCCGCATGTAACTGTTTGCCCAATATCCTTTCGTCACCAAACCCATCTCTTGGCACCCATAAACACAAGCGTAGAAAGCGGCTTAGGGGACAAATGGATACTGCAAGTAGACATTTGCGGCCAGGAATGCGTAATGCCCTTAGCCACGAATGCCTGCCCCAACCGACCCTGGCCACTGTCATCTGCCCTTGTGCGTCCAAATGCAACGCTGCCCGCTGCCTGCAATCGCCTTACGCTATTCATCTTCCACACACGTACGTGCTGAACGAGAACAAAACTTGCTCGCTAATGAATAGATTGATTCACCAGTGTTGTAAACCACCGTCCTCTGGTAAGTGGCTACCGCAATCATAAGCTGTGCAAACCCAGCTATACTGAATCAATGAATCGAGCCACCAAGCAGCATCGCCCTTCATGCTTGGTGTTCAATTGGTCAGTTAGAAGCTGCAAAATAGAAGACGGATACTACTCCCTTGAAATGGGATGCGATAAAACCGACAGGGATGGAATAACACCTCCAATACAGCAAGCAATCACCAAGGCAACAAACAAACATGTCAAAAACATAGCGTTAATGCACCTGCGTTCGCGCTACTCGTCTGCTAGTTTGCCCGCTAGCAACACTTAACGGTTGCCCTGCTTACATCAAAAACGCTGAACAACCCGACAAAACTCCAAATGCTGCCTCTGCATCTAAAGGGCCAACAGAGAATTTCATTGAATGCAACTACTTGCCCAATATTCTTGCCTCAACAAACCCAGTTCGCCACATTCATAAACACAAGAAGGAAATGGCCAACGGGACAAACGAATGCCGCAACTATGCCTTTGCCGCTAGCAATGTCTAATGTCCTTGACCAATAATATGTGTCGCCGACGGCGTCTGGCACTACCATCTCTCCTTGTGCGTTCGCGAGTGACGTTGACTTTTTCCTAAAACCGCATTCGGGTATTTATCCGCCAGACACCCACGTGCTGAACCAGGACGGAGGTCATGAGCTACAGAACAGATCGGTCGATGAGTGTCGTATCCGCCGTGCTTATTCGCGGGGCTACCGTACTCGTAAACTGCTGGAGCCTAGCTGTACTACATCAACAACTCGGGATAATCACAAAAAACAGGCTCCCGCAGCTAGGCGTTTAACTGGTCACTCAGCAGCTGCAGAATGAAGGATGGACGCCATTCCCTTGTGATGGAGCCTGAAACGAACGAGGTGGATAGAATTTACCACATATACAGAAATTGCTGTGACGACGCAGGACCGTATCAAATAGCTAAACTGGCTTCAAAACGAAATGTACGCTGCGATGTCCGCTACAAACATTATTTCTATTTGCCCAATACCGTTGCGTCAGCAAAGCCACTTTCTGGCATCCATAAACACAAGGAGAGAAAACGGCATAGGGAGTAAGTAGTTGCTGTAGGTAGACGCTGGCGGCCAGGAGTGCGTAATGCTCTTGGCCACAAATGCATGTCACAGACGGCGCTGGTCACTGGCATCTGCCCTTGTGCGTCCAAGCACGGCGTTGCCCGCTGCCTGCAATCGCCTTCCGCTAGCCATCCTCCACACACGAACGCAGTAAACCAGAACAAAACTCGTGCGCTACGGAACAGATTGATTCACCAGTGTTGTATACCACCGTCCTCGTGTGCGTTCCTATCGCAATCGTAGGCTGTTTGAACCCAGCTATATTAAACCAATGAATCGGGCCACCAAGCAACATCGCGGTTCATGCTTGGTGTTCAATTGGTCAGTTAGCAGCTGCAGAATAGAAGACAGATACTACTCCCTTAAAATGGGATGCGATAAACCCGACAGGCATGGAATAACACTCCAAATACAAGCAATCGTCAAAAACACACAAACATGTCAAAAGCATAGCGTTAATGCACCTGCGTCCGCCCTACCTGTCCGCAAGTTTGCCCGATAGAAACAGTGAGCGGTTGCCCTCCTTATATCCAAAATGCTGAGCAACCCGACAAAACTCCAAATGCTGCCTCTGCATTTGAAGAGCCAGTAGAGGATTTCATTGAATGCAACTACTTGCCAATGCCTTTGCATCAACAAACCCGGTTTGCCACATCCATAGCCACAAGGAGAGGAAATGGCCAACGGGACAAACGGATGCCGCAACTATGCCTGTGCCGCTAGCAATGTCAAGTGTCTTTGGCCAATAATGTGTGCCACCGACGGAGTCAGGCACTACCATCTCTCCTTGCGCATTCATGAGGGACGTTGAACTCTTGCTAAAACCGCATTCGGGTATTTATCCGCCAGACACGCACGTGCTGAACCAGTACGGAGGTCATGAGCTAGAGAACAGATCAGTCGACGAGTGTGGTATACGCCCTGCTTATTCGCGGGGCTACCGTATTCGTAATCTGCTAGAGCCTAGCTGCACTACATAAACAGGTTTGGCCAACGAACAAAGTTGGATCTCGCGCCTAGATGCTATTTTTGTTACTCAGGAGCTACAGAAAAAAGCACGTACACCATTCCTTTGTGATAAAGTGCGTTAAAAAAAACTCGATGGAATTCATCGCATATACAGCAATCGCTGTGACGACGCAGAAACGCATCAAATAGCTACACTTCCGTCCACCCTAGCTATGCTCTGGTGTTGCTGCTACTAGTGGTGCAACATTCCTCTTCTTGAGGCAAAGAAACTGAGCAACATGCATGAACCCGAGTGCTGCATTCTTGCATCCTAAAAGGTAGCAGAGAATTGCCCTGAACCTATCTACTTGCCGATACCCGTGCGTGGCCAAACCCTTTCGGCCGCATCCATACATACAAGAAAACGATATGGCTCGGAGGACAATGCCCCAAGTATGCCTTTGCAACAAAGAATGTCTAATGATTTTTGGCGAACAATGCCTGCCAGCGGTGGACTTCGGCGCTGCCCTTTGCCTGCAACTGCCGTCAGGTGGACACCCGCCAGACACGCACTCACTGAAACAGACCGAGGGCATAAAAAGACGTTCGCACCGTTCACATATCATGCACCAAATGCTGGCGCGTACAGAAAAAGAGCTGCGCTCTGCAACCGACAGCCGCACTGCACACAAGGCGTTTATGCTAGTATGAAGTGTGTTGTGCTTCTGTGAGTGGTTACCCTGCGAGTAATATGCAAACACCCAGCCATATTGAATCAAACAATCGGGACAACGAACAAGATTGCGTCTGCTGCTTAAGAGTTCAGCTGGTCAGCAAGAAACTGCAAAACATAGGACGGGTGCCATGCCATTGAAACGGGTTGCGATTAGCGCTAATCGGACGGGACCGCATTGCAAAAACAGCAATCACCAGGATGACACAAAAAATAACCCAAACAATTACTGTGTTTATGTCAGCCCTAGCTGTGAGCTCACGCGTCTGGTACAAGCAGTGTCTGATTTCTCTCCGAATACCGAAGAGGCTCAACAGCCCGCAAAATTCCGAATAATCTTTACGCGCATTTAAAGAGCCGACAGGGAAATTTCCCGCATGTAACTGCCTGATCAATACCCTTGCATCACCGAACCCATTTCCTGGCATCCATAAACACAGGGAAAGGAGACTGCTCAGGGGACAAATGGATACTGCAAGTAAACGCTGGAGGAACACGTAATGCCATTGGCCACAAATGCATGCCACATACGGCGCTGGACACTGTCATCTGTTCTTGTGCGTCCAAGCACGGCGTTGTCCGTTGCCTGCAACCGCCTTACGCTAGCCATCCTCCACACACGTACGCACTGAACCAGAACAGAACTCGCGTGCTATGGAACAGATTGATTCACCAGTGTTGTATACCGCCGTCCTCATGTGCGTGGCTACCCTTATCGTAGGCTGTTTGAACCCACCTATACTGAATCAATGAATCGGGCCAACAAGCAACATCGCGGTTCATGCTTGGTGTTCAATTGGTCAGTTAGCAGCTGCAGAATAGAAGACGGATACTACTTCCTTGACATGGGATGCGATAAAAGTGACACGCGTGGAATAGCACTCCACATACAACATGCAATCGCCAAGGCAACACACAAACGTGTCATAGCCAGTGCATTACTATATCTGCCTCCGCCCTACCTGTCCGCTAGTTCGCCCGATAGAAACAGAGCTCGGTTGCCCTGCTTATATCGAAAGCGCTGAGCAACACAAAAACACGCGAATGCTGGCTCTGCATCTCAAGAGCCAGTAGAGGATTTCATTGAATGCAACTACTTGCCCAATGCCTTTGCATCAACACACCCAGTTTGCCACAGCCATAAACACAAGGAGAGGAAATGGCCAACGGGACAAACGGATGCCGCAAAATTGTTTTTGCTTCCAGGATTGTTTAATGTCTTTGACCAATAATGCGTGCCACCGATGGAGTCAGGCATGAGCATCTCTCCTTGCGCATTCACGAGTGACGTTGACCTTATCTCACAACCGCATTTGGGTATTTATCCGCCAGACACGCACGTGCTGAACCAGGACGGAGGTCATGAGCTACAGAACAGATCGGTCGACGAGTGTCATATACGCCGTGATTATTCGCGGGGCTACCGTATTCGTAATCTGCTGGAGCCTAGCTGTACATCAACAGGTGTGGCCAACGAACTAAACAGAATCTGGCGCTTAGCTGCTCGATTGGTCACTCATCAGCTGCAGGGTAAAGGACGAACATTATTTTCTTATGTTGAAATGTGGTATCAGCGAGTTGAATGGAACCCGCCACGTACACAGCAATCGCTGTGACGACGCGAAAACGTATCAAATAGCTACACTTTCGTGCAGCCTAGCTATGCTCTGTTGTGGCCGTTACTAGCAGCGCAATATTGCTTTTTCTAAAACGAAGAAGCTGAGCAACGCGCAACAACCCAAATGCTGCCTTCATGCATCCTAAAAGCAGCAGCGAATTGCCCTGAATCCACTTACTTGCCAATACCCTTGAGTGGCCAAACCCATTTCGCCCGCATCCATACATACACGCAAACGAAATGGCCGGGGGGACAATGCCCCAAGTATGCCTTTGCAGCAAAGAATGCCCAATGCCTTTGGCGAACAATCTCTGTCAGCAATGGCCTTCAGAACTACCATGTCTACCTCTGAGTCCACGAAGGATGCTGCCCTCTGCCTGCAACCGCCGTCAGGTGGACATCCGCCAACACCGCACTTGCTGAAACAAACCAAGAGTATAAAATAATTTTCGTACCGTTTCCATATCATGTCCAACATGCTGGCGCACACAGAAAAAAAGCTATGCTTTACAACCCTCAGCCGCACTAGACACAAGGTCTACATGCAAATATGAAGTGTATTGCGCTTCTTTGCGTAATTATCGTACTTGTAATATGCAAAAACCCAGCCGTGCTGAATCAGACGTTCGGGCCAACGAACAAGATCGCGTTCCATATTTGGGTGTTCAGCTTGTCGGCCAGCAGCTGCAAAAAACAGGACGGATGTTATCCCCTTGAAACAAAATGCGATTGCCCGTAATCGGACGGAACCCCATTGCAAATACCGCAATCATTAGGAGGACACAAAAAAGTAGCCCAAACAATTACTATGCTTGCATCCCGCGTAGCTGTGAGCTGGTGCGTCGGCAGTATGCAATTTCTCTCCGAATACCGAAGAAGCTCAACAGCCTGTAAAACCCTGAGTGCTCACCACGCGCACTACAAGAGCCGGAATGGGAATTTCCCTGAATGCAACTGCTTTCCCAATACCCTTGCGTCACCGAATCCATTTCCTGGCATTCATAAACACAAGGATAGAAAAGGGCTTACGGGACAAATGGACATTGCAAGTAGACATTTGCGGCCAGGAATGCGTAATGCTCATGGCCACAATGCCTGCCCCAACCGCCCTGGCCACTGTCATCTGTTCTTGTGCGTCCAAACGCAACGTTGCCCGCTGCCTGCAACCGCCTTACGCTAGCCACCCTCCACACACGTACGCACTGAACCAGAACAGAACTCGCGTGCTACGGAACAGATTGATTCACCAGTGTTGTATACCGCCGTCCTCGTGTGAGTGGCTACCCTTATCGTAAGCTGTTTGAACCCAACTATACTGAATCAAGGAATCGGGCCAACAAGCAACATCGCGGTTCATGCATGGTGTTCAATTGGTCAGTTAGC
>JRZD01010153.1:184-10674 GCA_000826945.1 Eimeria nieschulzi
TATTACTAGACCTTTATTAATTGTTATTATTAGACCTTTATTAAATGTTATTATTAGACCTTTATTAAACATGTCAAAAGCTGCAGCTTGTTGATCCTCTTCAGGCCTTCGGCCACTCAGCGGCAACGCGTTTTGCCGTCTTTCTTTAGGCTAATTTTCACCTTTTTAATCCCGCTTTTCGACGCTGTTTTCCTGCTAGTTGTCCGTATAGTGACATAATAATACATTAATCCTGTCTTTGCACGATTGGTTTTGCGTAGCCTGAGGCCTCAAAGACGGTGAATATTTTATTTAAATATTTATTTTAAAGAGCGGAGGTTCAGGTATATGGACTTCTCCATGCTTATATCTTTCTGTAACAGCTCAGAATGAGAAGTAAGTAATGCTTGTGGCCGTTGGCTTGTTGGGATCGTAGCTAGCTACGGCTAGCTGCAGCTAGCTATGGCTAGCTAGTGTTTTTTAGCATAAATGTTTTTTCATAATCTTGACTTATAATGAAGGCAGTTGGTAATAATTTAGATAATGGCTGCTTATCACTACAACTCAGATTAGCTTTTTACATGTATCCCCATCGTCTGTTTCAGGTCTCTTTCTTCTCCAGCATCCTTAGGACTCGCGTTAATAACTTTTATTTCATTTATTTTATTTATTGGAGTGCAGCGAATTCTCTTTTTTTCTAGTCTTGTGTGCCGACAGAAGGGAGGCTTGCTGGCGCATACAGACTGCTTCTCAGAGGTGAGGCCTTGGCGGCTGACTGCCAATTAGCAAGAACTTTAGATTTTTAAATTATCATGCTTTAATTATAAATAAAAGTTTTAGATTTTTTCAAGCTTCGTGATGTGCAAACACTTTTAGTTGGTATCTGTAGAGGCTTCTTTACTAAGAATCTGAGAGGGAGAAACAACCACTATTCAACTTTTATAAAGTTATGCTTGTTTACATGCAGCAAAAATATTAATTTATCGGTTTTTTAATTAGCTAGGAACTTTCACGATTATTTTGCTGGTTTTCAGTTCTCTCCCTCCGG
The DNA here is from genome assembly GCA_000826945.1 of Eimeria nieschulzi. Classification (NCBI taxonomy): domain Eukaryota; phylum Apicomplexa; class Conoidasida; order Eucoccidiorida; family Eimeriidae; genus Eimeria; species Eimeria nieschulzi. Next base: position 1,212 of record JRZD01010153.1, read on the forward strand.
AAGTTAGAGGCACTCATTATACAACCTGATGAGATAACAGTGTAAAGAGAAAACATATTCCAGCCTCTCTCTCGATATTTCCTTTACACCATAACAGTAAATTTAAAAATATTTTGAAATTCTTTGCATTTTCCTTTGGGGGCTTAAAAGGAAAAAGGCTTTAAGCTGAAACTCCGATGACAGGCTTTTAGGCAATCGCTTTCTCTCCAAACGTCAAGATTTCATAATCGCAGAAAACACGTTACTTTTCTTTATATTTTATATCATTTTTAAAAGGATAAAAATCTTTAAATAAAATAAATAAAAATTCGTTTTGGGATTTCACTTTTCTTTTTAAAACTGTTTGGCTGGCCTGCCAGGGTCACCTGCCTCTCAACTCGAACGCGAAAGATGCCAACCAATAAAAATAAAAATCCATTAGAACCATCAAAAGGAATATAAATACAAAAGTTAAATTTATGAAATACAATCTGAAAAGTTGCCCGTTTTTGGGGGGAGAAACTGTAGAAAGCCACTAAGCTAAGGACGCAGAAAGAATTCCATTAATCGCTGGCCTGAATTTGCCTAGCATTTTTTCATTAAATTTGTTCAACTACACGACGAAAGAAAGCCTGTGAATGTCTTGCGAATGCGCACAGCTGAGTATTCTTGAAACTGTGAGAGCACATGTTGCCGAAACGAGGGAAATTCAAGAGAGAAACACACCATAAACCCTGCAAGTGCACGCAACAAATACAAGCGTAAAGTATAAATAAAGAAGCGCTGCTAAGGCCAGCAATGTTGAATGCCGCTATGGCTTTTTCATGTAGCTTGCCACGGTCAGTAATCTCATAGGGAGCTTGCTGTCAAGCTTATCCATCTATCCCTGCACCCCAGATGGAAAGTTTCAAAAATCAAGAGACTTCTGATGATTAAGAGGGGACAGAGCACGGGGCTGCTGAAGCTGCTACGGAAGTAGAATTATTGGCTGCTGAGACTTTTGGGAAGCAAACGGAGTTCCAGATGCTTCATGCGGACGGATTTCTCAAGTGAAAGTAAATTGTTGTGTCGTCACTTACACATAGAATAAGGGGACAGTCGAAAGAGAAGCAGAAACGCACTTTCTTGAACTAATAAAAACACCCTACATGAACATGAGGTTGGGACAGAAGACAGGCCGTTTATGTGGGGTTTGAGAGAGAACGAAAAACTGATGTATCCAGCAGCAAAGAAAACGCATCAGCAGCAAAATTGGCTGCGTTCGACTTGCCAGAAATAACGAGACAATTTAATATGCGTAACGAAAAGACGCAGCCTATGGCCATCCAAGTTAAATTGGTCTTTTTTTTCTCTCTGTGGAGTCTAGGAGTGCGTTTCACTGGACCGACATTCGTTGCTCTTCTCACTAATTTTCATTTCTTTTTAACTTCAGTATTCATTCACCTTGAGGGCAAGCAGCACACGAAGTAAAAGCAAAAAAGCGGCAAAATGATTTACTCAAAAAGATAAAATTCGGCGCTAGTTCGAAACTCCTCGGAATTTTGTTTTGGGGCTTTGGAGCCGCCCGACGCATGCAGAGAGCAAAATCCTCAGCCACCAGAAAGACACTTCTACACAACTGTTCTGTAGAATGCAGCAAGCAGCACTTTGAGAAGCAAAAAACCATGAGTTGATCTTTATTAACAAAGACCAACAAATAGGACCATCAACGCAGACGGAAGAAGAACAGAGAAGAACTCTTTCTTGCTGCTGAGGCATGTTCAGGTGCACGGTTCGAATCCCCCCATATTTTTTTTTCTGAGGCACAAAAGACCGCCTCTGCCGGAGAGAAAAAACAAGAAGGCATCAAAAGAACTAAGCAAAACAAGTTCCAGTTTTTAAATATAACGAGCAGCACTTGCATGCAAAACCTCCAAAAATTCATGCAGCACTTGTCGGGTTTTCACACAGCAAAGTGTTTCCCGAACTCGGGAGGCCCCCAAGGGAGGCCCCCGCGAATCGGGGCCCTTTCGGGGGGCCCCCCAGAAAGGGGCCCCCCGCTAGAGCCGACTGAGTGGAACTCGATCTGCTGCTGTTCCTTGAAGACAGCAGCGGGCTGCTACGCATGCAAATGAACAGCAGGGGCTGGAGAGAGACACAAGGAGACAGGAAGAAAACCCGCAAAGTCGAACGCGCGGCGAGCGTCTCCTTCTCTCCTCCAACGAACTTCTGCTGCTGGCAGACACCGATATTGACAGAGACACCCCAAAGGAGAGCCAAACAAACAGGCTGCTGCTGCTGCTGCTGAGAGGTCTAACAGCAGCTGTCTGTCTCTCTGCTTATGCGGATTGAGGGCTCGTCGCACTTGTGGCTCGCTTACATTTGTTTGCTGCATGCACTGCCCACCAAATGAGGCCGTAAGCAAGAAAAGACATGCCGAGGAGAGTCCCAAGCACCACGACAAAGTTGCTGTTGCGGTGTACAGACATTTCAAAGAGGGGCGTAGCAATGAGGGAGAAGAAGCCCCCAACAGTCATCGCAAGTCCTAGCAACTTTCCGAGGTGTTCCTGAGGGAAGTTCTTCAATATATACAAATAGACCTGGCCAGACATGAGAGGAGCATAGGCAGAGTAGCAGACACTGACGATGAATGCTAGCGGCGTGCTCTGTACGTACCACTGCAGCAGAGACAGGCCCATCAGCAAACACCCCAGTGAGTTTACAAATACCAAACAGAACCCCTCTCCCACCTTGTCCGCCACAACACCGAGGAGCGGCGGGTAGACAAACACAAGAGCCAGCAAGATGTGGAGGCCTTGCATTGCTTGGGATACAAGGTATTCGCTGCTCTCTCCGAAGAAGACACCTCTCAACAAGGTTAGCGCGAAGTAAGGAACTATAGGAAGAAACGACCCAGCAAACAAACAATCCAACGTAAATAACCTTCCTCTCAGATAAAAGCCATGCAACACAATCAACAAACGCGACTGCCACGAAACAGGCCGCACCTTCCCTGATAGAGTAGGCGCCCCGCCGACATTCACACAAGGAGACGCCTCAGCAACAGACAACAAAGGGCACTTTCGCAACACAGCCTGCTGCTGCTGCTGCTGCTGCTGCTGCTGCTGCTCGGGCGCTGCAATGAGGAATGCTTTTCCTTCCTCGTCTTTGAAACACTGGCTGCTGCCGGCTCTCTGTTCGATAACCCCAGCGACAGACAGAGAAGACATCGTCCTCAAAGAACGGGAGACAAGACCAGAAGCAGCACAAGTTGCATCTTTTTGCTGCTGCTGCTCCTCCTCCTCCTCTGCACCCTCGGGCAGGAGCAAACTCCGCAGTCGCTGGGGATGCACCGGCGCTCCTGCTGCTGCTGCTGCTGCTGCTGCTGCAGTAACTGCTGCGTCGGCATCTGTCCCTGCTGCTGTCTGTGCTTCTGCTGCAGCAGCCGCAGCAGCAGCAGCCGCAGTCTCTGCCTGATGCTGCACAAGGCACCCGTTGCTGCCCGTCGTCTTCTCTGCCTGCTGCTGCTGCTGCTGCTGGGGTGTCGCTGCTGCTGCTGCAGCTGCTGTTGGGGGTTGAAATGGCTTCATAGGTAAAAACAAGAGAGCGATGAAGAGAGCAGCAAGAAGGGCAGAGCACTGAACCCCCAGCAACACCACATGCGCAGAGAGCCCCAAGGTCTCCGGCGCAGCAAGCCGCTCCAACAAGACGGGGGTACTCCAGGCGAGACAGCGAAACGACATTAGGATCGTCATAACTAAACCCTCATGTGCTGGAAAGAGAAGAGGCAGAGAAATCACCCCGTAAAACGCTGCATCTATTCCCAGCCCATACAGGACAAACCCTAAAATATAAAGAGACAGAGACGCGGAGGAAACAGCTACAAGCACACACCCCAATAACATCGAAAGCGTTCCTAAGGAACTCGCGACCTTGGGCCCCCAACAATCCAACAGAATGCCGCCAACAAAGGAGACGCCGAAATCGGAGGCTGTAGTTATGGCAAAGAGACGCGCTATGGCTATCTCCTGCTCCTTACAGACTGCTTGATGCGAGCCAAAGGGCCCATGCATCACGCGCCTGTCTCCGTCTGCTGCTGCTGCTCTTGCTGGCGCTGCTGGGGAAGCTGCTTGTGACGCTGCTGCTGCTGCTGTTGCTTCCAATGCTGCTGAGACCGGTAGAAACGTCGACAGGAACATAGAGTTCGGAGGCACGGCGAAGTCAGAGTCAGTAGGCAGGAGAGACAGGGCTGCTTTTGCTGCAAGCTGCTGCTGCGGCGCGGGAGAGACACACAGCCACTCGTATACACCCCAATAATGGAGACATTGCCGTAGGGGCGCCCAATTTAAATAATGGGGCCCTACGAAAAGCGCATGCAATGAAAACAACACTAGCAAATGCCAACGCGTCAAACGATAACAAGGAGCTAGCTGTCCCATCACGGTGTTCATCATTCCCGGCTTCTTTTCTCCTGCTGCTGCTGCTGCTTCATGCTGCATAGGAGCATCTTGAAGCGGCAGCGGCACAGCGGTGGTTTCATTGCAATACTCTGGATATACCCGAGCGTGAGGTGTTTGCCCAGCTCCTGGCTTTAGCGCGGTGCTGTGATGGGGGGAGACAGATACAATGACATCTCCTTGCCCCTGCCGCTCACCAGCTGTCGCCTCCTGCAGCAGCCCCTGGGCCGGCGGGGAAGACCCTGAAGGCCCATGGTGCAGCCGGTAGTCCCGAGCATTGGCGCCGCTGATCCTTAAATCTGCAACTGCCATAGCAGGGCGAGAAACCTTTTTCACCGTGGCAAGGCAGCCCAGCTGGACGTACACCCGGGCGCGTCCTTCCGTGTCCTAGCAAGTAACTGCTAGGGTTTAGGGTTTAGGGTTTAGGGTTTAGCGGCTGACGCGCCACAGAAATGATTTACCAGGCGCGCCTGTCATCACAACTTCGCAGTGGCTATTACGTGTCCTGTCTCAGTGCTGCTGAGGGTTTTCTACAGGAACAGCAAAAGCCACAGCAAAAGCTGCTCGAGCAGCTTCCGCCTTCCTTAAGAAGCTCTGCCACTTCTGGTGTCTGTACACCTCCCTGCCCCGCCTAGTGCCGCTGCTGCGCACCGGGGTCTGCTCGCTCAGGCAGCAGCGCGTCAGAGCGCTGCTGTGTACAAAGGGAAGTGGAATTCGCAGTTATTTGTTTAATTTTATTTAAAATAAATTTAAAAAATAAAGTGAAAACGCTTTTTGTATTTTTTGGCAGTCATTTGGGGTTCGGGTTTTCAGTGCCATTCCCCTGTAGACAGGAATAGTTCTTCCTAAACCCCAAGGCCAGCACGCATTTATGTTCCGAACAAATTCGTCTCAGTTTGTTTTATTAATGCTTTTTTGTAATAATTTTAATGAATGAATTTAAATCCCTCAGCTTTTCCTTAACTGCCCTCCCATCCCGCAACCTATCGAGCAAGACTGGTTCAGTTTCCAAATCTATACTGTATGTACACCCCAAACACCGCCCATTACCTGATGCATCCCGACCTCTCCCTTTTCTTGCAGTACGGTCTTTTTAAAATAAAACCGTAACTCCTTTTATACTCCATGGTTGGGGGTCTTGATTTTAGTGTTGTTACGTTCATTAACAGACACATATGCCTATTGAGGGTTTGCCGATACCCACCTTAAAGCAAGGCACACCCCGCATCATGAAATACAGCAGCCGTAGCAAGCCATTGCTTTCCTGTATTGCGTTGCAGTATTTTTCTGTTTGCTATGCTTTGAAATTGCTATAATTCGTGTCCTAAGTCATTTATGAATGGGATGGTAATGCTTGTCTATATGAGGAGCAGCAGCACAGCTCCTCGGAGTGCATCTGGCGGGATGCGTGCGTGCCGATGGTGCATTCAGACTGCAGCTTGGCCGTATCCGCTTGTGCTTGCCAATGTTGAGGCCTGCCTGGCCTCAGGGCGGCAAAGCCTTGAGGGGGAGGCACTTTTTTAGGGCCCGGTTGTTCTTATCTATGGGTTATCTTTGTATCTCTTTGTTAGTGCTTATGGGCTCTAAGCAGAGGCCTTTGAGAGACAGAGAGAGACAAGGAGAGGCAGAGTTTGAATGGCTTCCAACAGAGACCGAAACAGCGAGCGAGACAGAACGAAATAGAGAGAAGGAAGAAAGACCGCATGTAGATACAAGTTTTATTCAAGTCAGCCTAAAAACCCTTTTCCCCTTGCATGCAGCTGCAGCCCCAACTGCTTATTCTTTTCCTATAAATGGGCAAGTGCCTCTCTGGCAGGTTGAAGGGGTAGCTGTGCAGCAAGGACGCACCGGTCTAAGGCTGAAGCAGAACGCTGAATGCAGCATCTTAATGCATGCGTTTTATTTTGCACTGTTTGTCTTGTGATCACTTCGGGCTGTCCTGATTAATGCCCTAATTTATCTACGAGTGGAAGGGTTACACATGTGTATGTGAGGAGCAGCAGCCCAGCTCCTAGGATTGCCTGATTGCATGTTTGGGTACTGAAAGCTTAGGGGGGACGCCAATTGACTGCATCCCCTTGCCGCTTGGCTCTTCTCACTGGCGTGGCCTCAGAGAGCGGCAAGACTAAAGGAAAGATTCCCCTAAGGAATAAGAATTCTACATTTATTATTCGTGTGCAAACTTGGCAACGTTAATCAGAGGCTTGAAGATAAGCAGGTTATGTCATGCAATCTAATTGTGCACAAACGGCATTTATGAATGCAGATGGATTAGTGTCCATCGTTTCGCTATTACACTATATCAACAACAGGGGAGAGAAGAAGCAACAAAATTTTATATGCATTTCTACTCAATAAATTGTTGCAAAAAACTATTTAAACAATTTAGCCCGAAAGAAGAGGAAGAAAATGCTTTTATTGTTATTTTGAACGTTTCAGGTGTACAGAAACCCCAAAGCTTAACACTTGAAACTTCGTTTTTTAAATATTGCTGGATTTAATTTTTCGCTTTCTTCAATTACATAATAAATTTTTTTTCATAAGCTATTAATTATTATTCATGGATGAAGTTGAACAGAACTAATCACAGCCCTTCCCTCTTCGTATCTCACTCGCAGGAACGATTCGCTGTTTTCCTCATGGTCATTGTTGCTTCCTGAGCGAAAAGCGCCATTCAAAAAAGTTTATTTTGAGTTCTGAATGTTTCTTTTCATTTAATTTTAATATTTATTCATCTGATTCAATCTTTTTCTCTTAGTTTCACTTCAGCCCCCCGAAGCTCACCGCTCTGCCAGAAATCGAGATCGCAGCTGCACAGACACCCCAGCGCAGCCACTCCTCAGACATTCTTTTGGCTTTTTAATCATTTGGACTCGGCATTTAAGAGGTTGAACAGTTTAAAGGCAGCTACCAGCAAACTCGCCGCTATAGTTCCCTCTTTCGGGATGGTCAGCAGCGTTTTTCTCGTCCCTCCAGTCGCATTTCTGCGTTTTCTCTTCATCAGTTAATGCACATTTTAGGGCTAAAATGAACAGCATTTGCTTATACGAGTTCGAGCCCTGAGCTCCCCGAAAAGCGTCCTCAGCAGCCCCCAGCCTGTGAAGAAGCTGCCCCCCTTCAGACGTCTCTGGGGGCCCCCCTGCAAATGGGGACTCACCTGGCACCTGGGCTGCTGACTGTGGGCAAGCTGGCAGCCACGCTGCTGCTGCTAGCTGGAAATTTAAAATTTTCCTTCTGTTCTTGCCGCGAAATACGAAACGATTCTCATGGGCTTGGAACCCACAACGACCAGCCACTGAAGGGGAGTCCCTCAGCTTTTGAGGGCCCCCATGCTCAAGGGGGCCACTTATTCCTCAGGGGGCCCCATGCAGTACGGGGCCCCTCATCCCTTGGGGGGCCCTATGCTGTACGGGATCCCTCATCCCTTGGGGGCCCCCACGCTGCTGCTTCAAATTTCGCGGTGGATGCACATGGCACAGGGCCGGCTTCTCAGGGCCCCCCCCCTGCCGCAGCTGCGCAGCACGTAGAGCGCAAAGTCGCTCCAGCGACAGCAGCGACAGCAGCGACAGCAGCAGCAGCAACCTCAGCAACAAGAGAAGCAACACCAGATGGTCGGGGAGCGCCAGAAGATGCAGCAACACCAGCAGCAACAGGAGGAGCTTGCGGAGCACCTGAAGGTTCAGCAACAGCAGCAACAGCAGCAGCAGCAGCAGGAGCTCAGGGAACAGCGGAAGCAACAAAAGCAGCAGACACGGGAGCAGCAGCAGCAGCAGCATATGGGGGTTCTGCTAAAGGGTCTCGTTGGCATGGCCTCAACGGGATGCCTAGGAGCGTTTCTGATGGCGGCAAGGAGCAGCCTCGTCTCCGGCGGAAGCAGCAGCGCGCCAAACTGGCTCCTAATTTGCACTCCTTGGGAAGACGCATGCAGCGAAATCTTGTGTTTGCTGCAACCCCTTGGGACCCCCAGGCCACTTCTGCCGCCTCCTCGGAGCTCCCGTCTGCAGTACGCGTCCCTTGGGTGGCCCCGGCTGAAAAGGAAGTAGATTTAGAGACAGAAGAAGAGCTTGCAGATCACTGTGCTCTTACCTTTCGAGGAGACACCGTCACCCACAAGGCAGACCCCATTGGACGCTTGGGGCCCCGCGGACTAAGACACTTGGCATGCCAGCTCTTCTTCGCTAGAGACGGAGGTGAATTGATTTTGCTGCTGCTGCTGCTGCTGCTGCTGCTGCACTTGGTAGTGATGGTTGGGGTTGTTGGGTTGCGAATTGGCTGTCCGTTGCAGCAGAGCCTCTAGCCTTCCTGTTGGTCTCTGTCTCTGTGCATTCTCTGTTTTTCGTGTGTGTCTCCCTTCTTCCTCTTTGCTGCTGCTGCTGCAGGTCATCAGCGGGACAGCGTGGATCCGTTGACGTTGAAGGGTGTTTCCATTGCAGCCCCTCCAGCGAATTCTTTCCGGGAGCATCGGCTGGCAAGCGGTGCCGTAGTAGTTTTAATCTCTTGTCCTGCCTGTTCCCGTTCGGCTGTCTCCTTTTACATTCGTCGACCCAGAACTTCGGGGGGGGATGGGGGCCCCCAGGGGGCCCCCCTGCCCGGCTGTGGAGCGGATTTTGCATTGGGAGACCTGGGGGCTACGTACCGTCTCTTAGGGCTCAGCAGGCCCTGGCTGAGACAGGCTGTTGTCTGCAGCGGCAGCGGCACGCATGTTGCTGCTCGCAGCAAGCCAGGGGACTTTGCTATGCTGCTAAAGGCCATGGCTATTCAGCTAGCCAAGCCCTCAGTCGACGAAGACCAGACAGAGAAAACCTTCATTGCGGCAGCCAGCATGTTCAACGCACAGCTCCTGTACGGACAGCCAAGGGCTGTGGCAGCCCATCTGGCATTGGTAGGGCTCAGCCTCAGCTAGGTAGCTGCCTCTGGCTGCCTGCTTCTGGCTAGCTGCTTCTGGCTAGCTGTCTCTGGCTAGCTGCAACAGCCTGTTGCTACGCCCCTGGCTAGCTGTAGTATGCTTGGCCCTCTTTTTGCTGCTATTTAGCTAGCTGAGCTGCTGG
>JRZD01010164.1:0-10645 GCA_000826945.1 Eimeria nieschulzi
TTGATGGATTCGACGATTCGGGAGTCGCCTTGCTTCCTGTCAGGTCGATTGCACCACTTAACCACTAACAGTCTAAGTGCGCACAGCAGATGGCTGCATAATTATAGCCTTTTCTATAATTGTGTCTGCTACCTTACCCATGCCAGCCTCTTCATGTGACTGAACTGTTCGACATCACTGTGACATTCCTAAATTAGCAGAGGACAAGGGGAAATGACTCAAGCTCTAGCTGAGCTTTGCCTCTGTTGCAAACAATAAGATTGTTGTGATAACCTATCGATGCTGGTTCATCCAAACATCCCATCATCTTGTGTTGGCCAACTTGAAGGCGTGCCTCGTCGTGTTCGCTTGGGTATATCCGGCAGGCCTTGCCTCGTTACACCTCGTAAAATTGCATGTACCAAACGGTTTATGATATATATCGTTACATCCCAAAAGAATGTTCTGATATTTTCGTGTATACAGGCCTCCGGGCAAGATTTGTTGGTCGAGAGTACGTAAAGCAGCAATGCGCAAGGCAATGGCTGACGGGCTTTTGCAACAAGAGTTGGACGCACCGTTTGTAAATGGTGAGAATGCCAGCATTGTACCTAGCAAGCTTCGGATCTCCTCAAGCGAAGTCGACGCAGAGGAATTCCAAGGCGTGGAGAGTAGCAGCGATGAGTCTTGCGATGACTGTTCTCAAGAGTTCCCCAATAGAGTTTTGCCACCCAACAGGTCAGTTGAACATTGCTGCCAGCAATCCATGCTTTGAAAACTCCGAAAACTGCGCATGCTGCGGAGCTTACTTGCTTTAGCGCTTGATAGTACTTGATTCCTAGCTTGCATGCAGCGTTACTGATAAAGGTTGTAGCCTGCTCTTACTGGGACTTAGGGTCGAAAAATGCTTAAGCACGGAGGTTGGAAAAAGCTACACAATACCGATTATTGTGACGCTGTCAGACAAAGCGCAATAATCCTGGGACCAGTTTGCAGTGGCAAACGATGTGTTGCTGCCCACCTGGGAGCCGGCATGCGCCGGCTGCTGACACTTGACGAGTGCGTGGAATGGGCTGTTGCCAATTCCGGGAAGAGGAAAAAGCTCGAGGCCGCTGGGGCTGATAACCGCCGTCTTGTGGAGGAACTGATCCGGCAGTTTGAGGCTCAAGATGGCGACTGCGATGCAACCAGTAGCAAGAAGAGTCAGCAATAAGAATCTAATGAATTTAAATTGCATTAAAGAAAAGACTCAACATGCACTTGTATTAAACACGCAACGTGGCGGTAAACGAGCTCCAGAATTGCAATTTAATCCATAAGGATCAACCTAGGACATGATTGACTGCGACTGCATTGCAGTACGGGTAAGCCCTTCAGACTTCAAGACAAAGGCAGGCAAAGGAGATCGCCGTGGAGAAACCGTAGGGCAGGGAATTGCCCTGCATTTACTCACTGCAGCTGTAAAGGTTCGAGTGGCGCAACCAGATTGCTATGCTGGGACTGTTTTTCGGATCGAGCCTAGCGCATACTGCCTTTCAGCTGCAGATGGATCACTTGCCATCGCACGTGGCCTTGAACAAGAGGATCTCGTTATTATCACAATCAAAGTACAACATGTTGCAACTTTATCACAAAGCTTCACATGCGCCAAAGATATACTAAGTGCTGCCTTCTTACGCAATAAGACTGTTAGTGCCCGAGCACAAAGACGTTCACGACTGAACCACCAAAGATTATGCCCATATGCATTTTGCAGTTCGGACGGCCGGAAGGCGTTCCTCAAGAAGGCGAGTCAACGAGTAGTTCCGTTGCAGAAGGTGTCACGTTCTACCGTGGACTTCTGGCCAAGCAGCTTCAACGGGAACGTGAGATACTTGAGTTGCTTGATGGAAAAGGACTTGAAACAACTGGAAATTCAAGACCTGTAGGTTCAGCATCTGGGATGGACTTTAAAAAAAAACGACCTCCCACTGCTTCGGAAGGGGAAGGCCGCCAAGCAGCGGTGCACTTGAGCGACGAAAAAACCGAATCCCTCAGGCAGGAGCTTCACTCAGTACAGCATGTCCGCCAGCGAATTGAAGGGTATATGGGTTCAAGCAGAGCCGCACAGGCGTTTGTTCAGGAGCAGATTGCTGCGTACTCATTGGTGGAGTCAGAGCTGCTCAAGGAATTCGGGGGCGAAACAGGACGTTCCCCCGTATCTTCAAGTTCTGGTGGTAGTGGGAGGAGAGGCAGCAAGAAGTCGTCTCTAGAGATTACCCAGCGCCTCATTGCATTCTCGACGGGATATGTAAACTCAGTGCTATCCATGGATTCATTCCTTGCTCAAATCCAGCCTTTGAGGGAACCAGTCATTCCAACAGAGCCACCAATACCACAGCCTGAGCTCTTTGAAGTAGTCCACTACCCTCCCCCTTCACCAGCCATAGAGGCCCCGACAAAATTTATTCTTTTATCACCTCTGGCATCCACGACACTAGACAAGCTCGAAGACGAGGAAATGAAGAACAAGCCAAAGAAGGCAAAGGAAGCCGCACCAGTTGGATCAGCGAGATCAAGAGTTAAGCAAGACAAAGCGTACGCACTGCATATAAGGGGTTTCGGCCTTTTCTTTGTTTTACACACAGTGCAAAGAAATTTTTCGTGGTGGCAGGACTGTATTGGCTACTGCCTGTTAAACGGATAAGGCGAATCCTTTTCCTCCAATAGTCTCCTGCTCGGTCCAAGCATACGTCAACGACGCAACTTCATGTTGAGTCGTTCAGGGGGGAAGAAGACAGTCTAGAGGCGCGGTTGGCAGTGGAGCCAGGCTTCACTAAAGCAACCCGGTGGATTTTGGAGCCTCATGGCGAACAACGCCTATTGCTAAAATATTTCGCTGATGAAGAAGGTGATATCGCATGTACTCTTCATTTTTGTGTTGTCGGAGACTCGGAGCCCTTGAGGCTTTACGCAAAGGCTACCTGTTCCCTGCCCAGGCTAGTTAATTTCCCCCAAGGGTGCTTTGATTGTGCAATACAAGAACGGGTTCCAAATCAAACCCTCAAAAAGGCGTATGTTGTCAATGAGGTAAAGTGCACCATGGACAGCTTCCGCGGCTCCTTTGAGAGCTTGCATTTACCCTGCTCAGAGCTCACTAAAGCCTCAGTTTTGAGCCACTCATAGAGGATCTTAGTTACATTGCTTCAGAGTCAGCCGATTAAGCGGGCTATGCCTGGTTGCAAAAACAATGTGGGCGGGCTAGTGGCACGAGAATCTATAAAAAGAACATTTTTGCAAGACTGTGGAGCGCCACAGGAGACATACGACTGGGGGCCGCTTCTGCCTGGGCGATCGGCAGCGTTCGTAAAATCTCTCTATTCCAAGGGAGTGACCTCTGATCAATTAGATGCTGTTTTGATCCCCCCAGAGTTATCAGACTTTATGACCGTATTGGTGCTGCAAAACGGTTCGCTATATACAACTGTTGTAAAGGGAAGTTTTGCGGGAGGGCTTGGATCAGATGGAGGTAGGGCAACTCGTAACTATAGCATTAATAGCAGTCCGACCAAGCTCATTGGTGTGAGAAGTACCACATAAGCTAAGCCAGTAATATGCTGTAGTCAGAGGGACACAGTTTTAAATGTTTTGGGGGAAGCGGATTTGCCTGGTTAAACTACTGTATTGAGTCGCCTGCTTTTTGCCAAGTGCACTCTAAAGGAGAACGACTATTGGACTTATGATCAGGATGTTTTCTTTCAGGTGAAAGTGGGAAGGGACGCAAGATACAGAAAAGCCAAATTGGAGACCCCACTTTCCTTCTGTTTCCGTCAGAAGTGACGCTTGCAAAAAATGCCACAGCGTGCATGCACCTCTGGTGCCTACCCAAAGGTGAAGGTGAAATTGGCGACAAACTCATTCTGACGCTCTCGGACAATCCTCATCCATTTGAAATTAAGCTGGCATCTCGCTGTGTCGCGCCCCAAATAAACCTGCACGCCGACAGCCTAGCATTCGGAAGAATTCTTACGGGAACTTCTGCAAGGCAGTGAGTCACTTAGTTTAGTACTAGCAGCCTTGTCGAGTCTAGAAGAGTGCGCGGCTAGGAAATGGGTTCGGTGCTCACGTTATGTGGTTTTACTGTGACGAGAAACTGTTTCTGCTCTCTTTCCATAACAATACATGTTACTAATTAAGCTGGGGTTTTAGCTGATACGCTTGAAGCTGCATTTTTGAGAAAGCCACGGATATATGCTATTGGCTTAATCTTTGTATAAAAACTGTAAAGCAGACATCCGGTATTCGGCCCTTGAAGAGCCACAGACCCTTACTGGCACCAATGGCACCGCGCATTTCTACAGGGTAAGCAGCCTGCAATTACGTATTCTGTGGAGTGAGCTGGATTCTCTGCAGAATAATGGAAATTAAGAACCCGACTCCTTTCCCCGTAAGATGGAGTTTTGCTTGCCAAGAAACACCGGCTAAATGTTTTACTTTCAATCCTGAAAAAAGCGGCATTCTAGACCCGTTTTCCAGCCATTCACTTGAGGTCTTGTATGAAGCCCCATTAAAACCCGCGGCTGCTCAGTGTCGCCTCATGTTGAAGTGCACTGATGCTGAGGGAATCTTTACCGGCTCGGAAATCAAAGCTTTGGCAGGCGAGCCTGTAACCCCTAGCCTGTGGGTAATTTAACAGACTAGTGTGGCTGTGCTGAAAAGACTACTAATGCAGCATCAAATGTGTTACGCTATGTTGCTGCTTAGTTTCGGCAGAAGCGTTTTCAATTGATGCGGGCATCGAGCTGCCTTCGAAAACACACGTACTGGACTTTGGAAAGGTGCAAGCATATCAGGAAGCTGAAATTCCTTTTACCGTGTACAACAAGGGGAAATATGCTGTCCATTTTGACACTGAGTGCGCTGACTGAAACTGCGGCTGCCCCACAGCAGAGTCAAAACATTCCCTCCCCTATCCAACTTGTCGAGAAGGCTTCGCTACAAACTCATTATATGGCTCCAAAGTCAAATCGCCGACCTGCTTCTAAATTCAATCCACAGTAAAACATGTTTGGGTTTCTTGGTTGTGAAACTGAAGAACCTTTTGCTTATCAAACTATTTGTTTGTGCGTTAAGCTTAAGCAGCCCTTTGCTTAAAAATTTGTTGACTTTGGAGCCTGGAAGCGGCGAAGTGAAACCAGGGGAACAACGCAAAGGAATAGCTCGCCTCTGTGCCAGGCAAGAAGTTGAACTTGTAGGCACAGAGAGCCTTGCTATAACCTTTACAGACAGCGAAACTGGCTGTTCTCTGACGCCTCCGTCGCCGCGACTCCAGGTTATGGCAGTGGTGGCGTTTAACGAGGTCTCATTGTCGCCTCTTCGGGGTCTCAATTTTGGACCAATCGAAAGCGGCAAAACCAGCACGTTGTGAGCCAACGGTGAAGAACACGCCATTGCACAGTCAAAGCCATTGATAATGACATTGAGCGCGTTTCCCCCACTGCGGAATACGTATCAGGCGCACGGCGACTCGCGAAGGGCAGCGCCAGTTCGAACAATCGACGAAGTGTGTAGCTGTGCATAAGGCACTAAGGCTGTACTTGTTTCCTCAGAACCTTTGAATTAGAAAACAAAGGCCGCTTTGCCTTTGAATGGTACTTGGTAAACCAAGAAAGCATGTTTTCACCTTCTGACGAAACAGTAAAGTCGCCGGACGGTCTTCAGAAGGTGGAGAGACAGAAACTAGCAAAGTTAAAATCTCAAGGCAAGTCTGCCGAGAAGAGTCCAGCGGCAACCTTTGGGCTTTTTAAAATTGTCCCCACTAGGGGACAGCTAGATCCAGGAAGCAAAATGCCAATCCAAGTTGAATACAACGCACAAGGGGATGCATCGCATGCCCTATGCTTAGCACTGCTCGTAAGTTTCACGTTTCGGTGTGTTGGATTACCATTGTAAAGCATAGAGGCTTCACAAAATAGGCCTTTCTTGCGTGGCGATGCTTAACCAGCTTGTCCTATTGCCAAAATGACTGGTTGGTTTGCCACAATACGACTCGTCAAGAGGGGCTGCCTCTCTAAAATGCCTTCAAGAGTCATTATTCCCACAATTTCCACCATGGGTGCATTCGCGTTTATTAGTCACAAGGCACAACATACTTTTGGGTGCATTAGCATTTACTAGTCACAAGGCACAACATATTTTTGGGTGCATTTGAGTTTAATAGTCACAAAGCACAATATATTTCTGTGGCATCGGATCAGGTTAATGGAGTAAGAATAGGGCACGATGAGGACACCTCCGTAAGTTCTGTGGGGCCTGTCGCCGCCTTCTTTGCTGACCCGTTGGCCCCAATCGACTTTGACACCTACGGGCCAGTCATTCCGGCAGCAACATATTTGGTTCAAGGGCAAAGTAGCGTTCCCTCTATCAGTCTCGAGGCAAGTGCCCGCAAACGTACAACGAGGGCGACACGTAGCAAGATAGCTTTTGTCAGGATTACCCTTCTCTCTACCAGCTAAAACAGAACTGGAAAACTATTATCTTCCATTAATCCGACAGGCACTGCTGTGGAATGGACAGCTGTATCTTTACAGCGGCCTTCTTGGTATCCTCTTTACATCTTGTCTTTCCCCCATCAGTCATTTCTCGTTGTGTTTTTTGCAGCCGGAGAAGCTTTTCCATGATCAAGTGATTGTCGCATCAATGGACGACGCCTATTCCATCTGGCACCGGCGTAGCACGACTGTATTCGTAGAAGAGGAGAACTGCCTGTGCTTTGGGCCCGTCATCGTCAGTGAACCAGGATCAACAGGGGGGATTGTTGAGACTCTTCGAGTCGAAAATCCCCAGATAATTCCAGCTGAGATTGTATTTGAAATCAAACAAGCTGTAAAGGCTCCCCATGAGAAAAACGCAAGTCCATCACATCTGAGGAACAAACGGTTCAGAAGACAGTTATGTGTGGGGAATTACATCAGCAAGCGCGTTATTAAGTATTGGCATGTATGCAACTGGTAACTCAATTGCATTATGTTTGCTTGTTTCTCAGCAGCAAGCAGTGGACGATTCAGGATTTGACGTGCAGCCTAAGCGTATCATGCTAGCTCCCCACGATTATGCCTATGCGACCCTAACCTTCAAGCCCACTGCATTGCAGCAGTACTGTTCTTGCCTCCGAATATTCGTTGAAAAGACGTCGAACCCCCTGGTTGCCCAAGCAGAGTTTGAGCTACGTGGCGAGGGGACTCTTCCCACCATTACTTTGGCGTTCCCCATTTCTGTTTTCCACAAGGGTGCAAGTATGTAGAGACTGCGCCAGACAAAATATCGCTCCCTTTCACTAAGCATGGAAGCGGCAAAAGCTAATTCTTGCTCCAAAAGTATGACTATGAAGGCTCTCTCCTTTACTCATCCCAGCTGACCATGTGCAATGCCACTGCTGTCAGAAGACGCAAAGAGCCACGTGCCATTCTTCGATTTTGGACGAGTCGCTGAATTACGGGCTGTTACAGTTCCCGTTGTACTAAAGAACGAAGGCATTGTTCCTGCAACGGCACGCGCAGTACTGCCACCGTGCTCTTCGATTGACTTTGATTTGCCTCTATCGCTGACATTACAGCCCAAAGAAGAACGAACGTTTGCTGTGGGTCATTAGTGCAATTGCTATGTTAAGGAATTATTATCACCAGATACGCAGACACCACAGCTTATTCGGCGGGCAAGTTACCGAACTCATACCCATTATGGCTGCAACAGTGGAGTTTTCGAGCCATGCCCAGACCAGTTGCATTCATTAGTTATTAAGGCCATCAGAAACTCTTAGCTGTTTTGTGCGATCCTGATTCAGCTGACGTATCGTCCTCAAGCACCCGGAGAATTAGACTACAAGTTCCGCATTTCGACGCAGGCCAACCCGTTTGAAAACCTTGACGTACAGATAAAAGGTGTTGCCTTCTCCGAAGAGCTTGTTTGGTCTTTGGTTTCTCCAGTGCAAACAACAGGTTTGCAGTCTGATTTTTGTGAACTAGTTGATGGAAATAATCTTGTACTAAATGAGGTACCGCTCGGCGAGGTCGCTACGCAGGCGCTTGCCCTTCGTAATGTCACGTTGCAAGCCATATACTTTGAATTGAACACGGCGTCGTTAGGCCAATTAAAGGAGGCGCTGACTATCACGCCATCAGCAGGATCAATTGCCGCTAGTGCGACATGTTTGTTGAATTTGTCATTTAAAAGTGAAGAACCTCTCAGCTTCGTTCGGCACGCGGTAGTCTTTAGCACAAGCCTCCTTCAAGGCTCCGACTTACATTCCGGCATATCCAAGCCGTCACAAAAGTCCAAAGGGAAGAATAGGACTAAGCAACTGGATTCAAAATCGGATGGAATGGCGCAGGACAAAGCAGACCAGCACTCACTAGAAGAACTCGTGCTTTATGTAACTGCTGCAACCGATATACGGCGGTGCGAATTGAATGTTTCAAAAATTCAGTTCGAGGAAACAGTTTTGTTTAAAAAGAGAGTTTTCTCTTTTACGATTGTGAGTCGTGAATCCTCATGGTTTACCCTATCCGAGGACCACAGTTCGGTTTCCTCGCATAGTTAGCGAGTGAATATTGTGTTATTTTGGCCCGTTTAATTGTCTGACTCGCCACTGGGTTTTATGACTGATGGATTTCCTCATCGCAGAGCAACGTTTCTGCTGTATCTCTACCCTTCGAGCTTTTTTTCGAGAAGGACAATGAACGCGACGAACCGTGCTTTTACGAATTGAGCATTACTCGTGGCTGCATTGCCGGTGGGGGTCAACAGGTGAGATTCCCTGTTCTTTCTATGCAGGATCAGTTGCAACTCCCTGCGCTTAGTCCTCACTGACGCACTAAAGTAACCCCCAGCGACCTTAGCACCTCTTTCCCCAAGATCACTGCTCCACTATTTCCTGTCTAATTACTTCCAGACGTGGGATTGCGAGCAAGCCATGAGAAAGATTTAGACGGCTATTCAGTCAAACATGATGGCCATTTGAAATATCGTCTATCTGCTCCGCAGAAAGTGCAAATAAGTTTTTCTCCTCGGGACATTTTGAACTTTGAGCGAGTCCTTGTATGTTGCTTTCCAAATTTACGGCATGGTTTCTCAACTACCTCAGTGCACGTTTCCGCTAGCGCAATTCGGCCAATATGCCACATTGAAATGCCACCAACGGATTATTTAGAAAGGCGTTCGCAGAGCTCTACATTGGCCATTGACGACCAGGTTGCGGTGGGTAATCCTTCATGATATCTATGCAATTCATAAGTGCCTCCTCGCCCTGCTTTTGACTGCTCCTTAGGATGGCGGTGGCTACAGACGGTACATTAGGGAACAAGAACACACCAAACTGCCATCCTTTTTCAATTACGATAGAGCTTTCTGCTACTGACACCGCCACTGCACTTCCTGACGCAGGTCCTGGAACTTGAAGGAGTTGGCGTGGGCGTACGATATACCCGACGAGTCTACGTGCACAATCCGACGGCCCACGACCTTGATTTTGAGTGTGAGGCTGCAGAAAAACCCGCTGAAGATGCGGCTACTTCTGGCAATGATGCCTCACCATTCCAGCCTTTTAAGTGCCTCACACGGCGCGGGCGAATTTTAGCTGGAAAGAAGATTCAACTGGTCTTCGAGTACACTCCTACACAGCTCGGTATATGCGAAAGGCTTTGGACGTTTTCCATACCATGTATGTCTCAGCCGAAGCAGGATCACGCTGAACGAACTATTGGCGAGAGTCAAAAATTGCCCTCTGCACATGATTTCTCCCACATACATTGCCAAGGCTTCTGTGCACAACTTTATGTTGACTGGGTTTTAAAGCATTGAGCCTAAGTAGTTTGAGAATGCATTTGTTTCACACAACGGCTTTTTGTTCATTCAATGCGTCTAGCCTGCGTGGCATTGAGGAAGCATGAGGATATCGCGAGATAACGACGAAGAAAATAGGAAAGGCGGGAGACGTCGGTTTTTGGATGGGTTTATTCTGTGGCTTCAGCAAGGCAGCTTACGCAGAGGTTGCTTCTGGTTGGACGGGCAAAGGAACCTCATGTTGTCTTGGAAAAAGGACGTATCGTCTTTCCCCCTATGATAATAGGGAGGAAGGTCGAAGAAACTATTCGGTTGCACAACAGGGAATGCATTCCAGTTTCATTCCAGTTTGATAGGTAAGTGACTGTCGTTTGGTAAAACGGGATGGAGCTGGTGCTGCGGAATGCTAGTCACCAAGAAACAATTTTCGCACTTGTACTCTACCCACTATGGATATGATACAAATTTACCGTTATTGGAAAAGGGCCTGAACATCCAAAATTGCTGAACTCTTCTTCTCACTTGCTACTAGGTTCCTTAATAGCCTCTTTTGCAGAGGATGGAACAGACGTGTCTAGAGCTACGCAACGTTGGCAGGTCCATTTATGAGCGAGGATGGTTGCCGTGTATCAAACGGTCCTGTTTTAGTAACTCGGTTCGGACTTAATTGAGCTGCATAGAGTATCCATTTTGTTTTGGCATGGCTGTTCAGGGCTCAAATCGATGCAGCTGCCTCGGATTTGAAACTCACGCCACATGCAGGCACTGTCGGCCCAGAAAGCTCAGTACTAATCAAGGTGGAAATGAGCCCTAAGGAGGAAAAGAAAATAAACGAGACAATCTCATG
>JRZD01010167.1:0-10556 GCA_000826945.1 Eimeria nieschulzi
TCTGCTGCTCGTATGCATGCAATATCTGCTGCTGCTGCTGCACTGCATGCAGCAGCTTCTGCTGCTGCTGTGGCAGAACATGGGACGCTAGAGCCTAGAGAGCCCCGCCATACAGCGAGTTGCTGCTGTGTGCCTAGGGATGTTGATGCTGCTGCTGCTGGCAGTGCTGCAGCAGCAGCAGTAAGTGCGATGTAGCACGCAGCACTTTCGACAACGTAGGAGCATTCTTCGTTGAGTTTGCCGTTCTGCTGCAGCTGCTGCAGCTGCTGCAGCAGCTGCTGCAGCAAGTATGGGGCTCCGACAGCAGTTGCTGCTATTACGCGGTCTAGCCAAGACGCGTCTACCTGCGTCTCTAAATTTAAAAATTCCACCAGCCAAGCAACTGCGAGATTAAAATCGCGAGACCTGAGAGACAGCAAACGAAAACAAACGAAATCCGGCTGTCTCTGCTCCTAGTGGAACGTTCAAGGGCAGCAGTGCAGCGCATGCAGCAGCACGATATACACCGCAACCAGCAGCAGCAACAGCAACAGAAGCAGCAGCAGCACACAAAGAGTGGTAGAACCAGCAGCAGCAGAAGCAGCAGCGCGTGGAGCAGCAGCAACCGAACCAGCAGCAGCAGCAAGGGATACAGCAGCAGCAGCAGCCCCGAAAGAAAGGTGTTTTGGTTGTCTGTTTTTTGTGTCTTACGCGAGGGCGCAGTGCACTAGGAGAACATAAATGTTCGGCCTCAATGTAATTCCCTTGCGTTTAAAAGAGTCGTAGACAGTCACGGCAATGTCCAACTGACGAAGCTTTTGAGCTCTACAAAACCCACAAAAAATCTAACCACTATACCGAAAATTGGGGTGTATGTACACTGCGTGGTCTATGCAGGCAGCAACAGCGGCCCTGCTTACGGTGTATGTACAGCTCGCAGGGCGCATCAACAGCTGCAGCAGCAGCCTACCTCTGAAGCACAGGCAACGCCTCTATGTTTGCTAGGTAATGCTTTTGCTGCATATCTTCCTGCTGCTCAGCTTGCTGCCACTGCTGCTGCTGCTGCTGCTGCTGCTGCTGCTGCTGCTGGTGCTTCAGATTCTCGTTAGTATCAACCTCTCCCTCTTCGCTGCTGCTGCTGTTGCTGCTGCTTCTGCTTTCTGCTGTTCTCCGCCACTGCTGCTGCTGCTGCTGCTGCTCCGCTTCGTGCAGCTGCTGCAGCAGATCTGTTGAGGCGCGTGATTTCTCTAGGCCTGGCGAGTTGCTCTCTTCTCTTTGCTGCTGTCTTTGCTGCTGCTGCTGACTAGCTGCTGCCATCCGAATTCTTCTTTCGACTTGATCGGCAGCAGCCAAACATCTTTTAAAATTTACAAATCCTTCAGGACGCGCTAGCAGGCCTTGCTGGCGCTGAAGAGAAAACACAAAAATCCCAAGCCCCAAAGCCTTTAACAGAATGCATGCAGGCAGCACCGACACGATATATGCGCGCCTTACGACTGCGAGGAAGCAGCGGGGAAGTGAAATAAAAGACGAACGAAACCCTAAAAACTAAACCACAAACCCTGAATTAAGCGACAGGATAAGCAGCTTACCAGGACGCAGAACATGAGCACCATCTCCCTCCTGCTGTACTTCTTGTTTTCCCTGCTCCTCGGGCTTATAGAATCTTGTTGCAGGTTACTCTCTGTTTTTCCATTGTGGTCAATTGGTTTTGTTTCGTTCGTCAGTGCATTTTCACCCAGCCGGGTGTTCTTAGGAAGGGAAAGATGAGCGAAAGACGCATGCAAACTCTGAGTGCCCTCCTCGTGCTGTATCTGCCGCCTTAGGCGCGCCTTTTCTCCAAACTCGTCAAACTTGACGCTGCACGAGGGAGCCGTGAAGGTTCCGTGAGTCGGCCTGCCTCCGCTGCTTTCGCGCGTAGGAAGTGCAAAATCCACGTCGCTTGCAAGCTCTGTCGTGCTGCAGTCCGAGCGATAGCGACCACTGCTGCTCCGGCCCCAGCCATCCACCAAAGGGGAGGGGTTGTGCTTGGGGGGGGGCGAAGGGCGTTGCTGGGGTGGGGTAGGCGCAGGAACGGGATACATTTGACGATATATCGTGTATAAGAGCTGAAAGAAATAGCAAATCAAGGGAAAGCATTTAGACAAGTAGTTAACCGGCATACCTAAATATTCTAGGGGGTGCAAAAACTTGCACTGAGCGTTTTTTCGGGTGTATGTACACTGTGTCTTGCTTACGATCTCGATGACGAAAAGTACCCCGGCTGGGAGGATCCAGTCCCGCACGAAGGTGAATAGCTGATCGGAAGCTTCTGTGGTCATTTTTTTGAAGTGTTCGGAGACAAAAGAATTAAATAAATGAATGCTCAGACCTGCCGTTACCAGTGGCCCAGCGGTCCAACGGATACAGCACGATCAACACGCCACGAAGTGGAGGAGACGAACACTAATTTCTAGCTCAACTGAAATCATTGTAGACAATTAAAAGCAAAGTGGAGCTCAGAGTTAATGAGAAAAGGCGAATTCACGCAGGACGCAATGGATCTGTCAGCGACTGGACTGCCGGCCTTCATGACGTGTCAAGATCTTCCCCACGATATCCCAGTAAGCACCCAAGCCAAGTACAGGCAAAACTTTTATTTAACTTCTTAAACTTAAATTAAAAAAATCAATTATACGCCGCCTTAGACACTCGTTTCTTACTGCTGCCGCCAAGGCTGGTGTTGTAGCTGGGTCGGCGGCAGGGCGTCAGGGTGTCAGCCAGTACCCTCCTTGTTCAAGGCAGTTTAAATAAATAAAACTATTAACTAATATTAATATTTACAAAAACATTCTATGTATAACAGCATATGTAAGTTCAAAAAGAGAAACCGCGTTATTATAGTGCCGGTAAAAGGCCATTACGTCGTCGGTAGCATTCTACTGTCTGTCCATTTTGCGCTTCCCACGCACTGAAATAAAGCCTTCCAAAAACAACAATTCTTTAAAAAAACCAATTAAAGATAAGTAAGGCGCCACGGAAACATTACTTTTCCGAAAGACTCTTTTCGGAGAGTGGGCATCTCGAAGGTCCTTTAATTCAGATTTCACGCACTCGAAGTGTTCTTTCTTAGGGTTCGCCCGTTTTTTTCTTCGTTACTGCCTGCAAACTTTGTTTTAAAACTGTAATGAAAGAGCTTGCGTGGTTATGTGTTTCACTGCTGCTCTTGTATATACATGAACTTAATCGGGGGCCGCGCGAAGGATGGCAAGCCTGCTATTGTATTTTGCTATTGAATGCCAAGAAAAATAACTTTCAGGCCGGGAGATGCATTTTATATGTTTCCTGGTTGTATGCAGAGCACGTGTGTCTTCTAGTGTTTAAGTGTAAAACCCCGGAAAAATTAACCTAAGTGGCGTAGCTAAAGCCTTAGCAAGAGGTGCCGCGTGTGAGTATGTGAAGAAGCTAGTGGATACTTAGTGAGCTAGCGGCACGTCCATTTTTATAAGGTATTTCAGCTTAAGAAAATAGTTCAAACTCTGTTTTTTCTTTACGCCTGCTTCCAGGGATGGGACTAAGAAGGTAAGCAGCACAAGAACAGAAATCGAGCTCCTACGATACTGGCCTGCAAATGTCTTTAAAATCCATTTATTTCTAGATTTTTTAATCGGCTTTTTGTAATACCACAGAATGATGAAATAGTGCCTTTCAAAACCATCAAATCTTAACTCGCGAAACGTGCTGGTTACAAATTCGCCGGTTGCGGCTTGTTTTGCTGTTTCTCGCCATAATCCATGAAACTATAATGGAATCTTTCGGGTAAATAAAAAGCTATTACAATTATGGACTATTTTTACTTTGCCTGGTTCTGATTCAAAGACAAGGGTGACGTGATCATTTCTTGCATTGAGCTGCGCATACACCCCAAATGGCTTTGGAAGGTTATGGACAGTCACTTGCACAAACTTCACCATGGGAAAAAAAAATTGATAAATCTAATTTTATTTTTTTGGATAGGTAAACGAAAAAGAGTGAAAGATGGAAGACGACAGGGTGCAACTTGAATATTACCGCTCACTTTTGCAAAAGTACGCATTTTGTTTCTGCTTTCTTCGGATTTATGTTCAATTTAGTGCCTGGTGTAACGTAGGTTGAATGAAATTGAAGGGCAAAATCGCCTGCTCGAGTTTGAGCTAGAGACGCAAACTTCAGTTGTGAATTTCCTGCAAGAAACCTGTCAGAAGGTAACGCTTCCTCATTCGACTATTTGTAGACTAGAGAAACACATACCACTTGCATTTCAGCATGAGAAGGAAGTCCAGAAAAAACAAGAAGATTTAAAAACCCTTAGGCAAAAATGTTTGCAGGCCTTCGAAAGCCTGAAGCTCCAAGAGGAAACACAGAGGGAGCTGGATGTTTCTCTTCGGAATGAAGCTGCAGCCTACCACTCCATAAGTAAGTGCATGTCCAAACCCCCGTGTCATTGCAAGTACCCCTGGAAACTAAAACCAAATGCTTGCCAGAGAATGAATTACACATCACTGTATCTACTCACAAACAACTGACTGCGGCAAGAAACAAAACAACCTTCGAGAAACGACTTCGTATCAACGAGATTCTAAAGGAAAGCGAAATTCCAGGAAGCACCGACCTTCTTTCAACAGACGCAGGTAAACAAATTTCATTAATTTCCATGAATTATGCAAATGCATTGCGTTTTTATTCAGCAGATGCGTGCGTTGCTGGAGATCATCTAATTGGAAGATCTCACCGGCAGATAGACAAGGAAATTTCAGCTCTTTTAAGTTCTCATCCTCTTCTGTGTGCTCTTGGCGATAGCGACGAATCAAGACTCCGGCTTATTTACTCCTGCATGCGGGTAAAAGCTGCTTCTCTGACAGATTTAATAAGGAAAGAAACTGTTTTTTTATCTGTTTTCAGGACGTGCACCGTCTTGTGGCACAGGGAGTGCTTTCCTACGATGCAGTGGCTCAGTTCGCTGGAAGCCGAATGCCGCAAGTACCAAAACAAAAAGATTCTGTCGACTACCTCCTCCATGTAGTAAGGAATATTCCAACATTTCCGAGTTCATACAGCACAAATCCCATTTAAAAACATGCAGGTGGATCTGACACTTTATGAATGGAAACCAAAAACAGAAACGAACTTTAATTCACAAGAACTTGCACTGTTGAGGGGAGCCGCACTGAAGGATGCAATGCTAGCCAATAAGAAATGGTACTGCGAACCCGAGCCCCTTATGTACGGAACCGCAAGTCTGCAACGGGCAGTGCAGGAAGTATCTGAACGCAATCCTGAACCCCAACCATAAATAAGTATATATATATATAATATATTGAATATATCAGTGAATTGTATTTGTATTAGCACGCAGCAGATCGAAACAAAAAGATATTGGGAGCTTCGCACTTGATGGTGGTTCTGGAGGTACAACTGTTTTTTTTTGGTCTGAATTAGATCATTCAAGCACCAATTTCACTAAGCAGCTTCGTCTGCTTGGCGGCATTTCGTGTTTTTCATGTTGGGTTTCGAAATTCAAGTGTCTGACCAAGAGCAGCTTCTAACAGACATTCCCTCATCACTAAGCGACGTTTTACGTGCAATTGTTAGATATTTTGTACTGAATAGATAAGATTAAGGAATATAAAGTGAGAAGTTTCTCTGACAGTGAAGATGAAAGTGAAGAGAGCCATTTACCCTTCGTTTCTTACCCACCCGAGCCTCACAGGACACAAGCAGCTGGTGTGAATTATGCCAAAACCACAGAATATTAAATTAAACATAAAATTAAGCGTGAAACAAAAAAAGCAAAGAAAGGCATGAAAAAGCCAAGTGGGCGATACGAGGCTCGAACTCGTGACCTTGGGATTATGAGACCCACGCGCTACCGACTGCGCCAACCGCCCCCGGGTGAGGTGGGCAGACGCCGCAATACCAATCTTTACTAAATAACACAAAAGAATTAATAACAATTAGTTAATTATTTTAAAATGTTTTCAATTATTGAAAACAAAGAAATAATAGAACAAAGACTGGAGAGGAGCTCCACCGCTATAAGCCGCCGCTGGCCAAAGGTGCACCTTGAGCGATCAGTTTTCTATCACCGATAATTACAAATTAAAATTCTGACAGAAAACTTAAATAATTTTAAAACGAATATTTAGTATGGAAATACAGGTAGACGCTTAGTAACCCACAAAACAAAAGTACAGAGAGTTGGCTGTTAGTTTCATTCTAGGGCACCGAGACAAACCCATCCGCACAGTACATAAACTCATTATGTACTACCGGATAGCACACCAGCTAGCCATAGCGAGCCACAGCTAGCCAGAGACTGTCCTTCAGACTGCGAGTTACCCATAGTAGATATCTATAGAGAGCTCTATGGACGACAACATGCTCTCTTTAAGGTGTTATTATCTAATGGTATATCCTAGTGTATTGGTATATCCTATTGTATTGTAGCCTACGACTGTGCGAAGCCGCTCTTACACAAGGCGGGAGACGGGACGTTACCCTGCCCCTACGCCATAACCGA
Organism: Eimeria nieschulzi; assembly: GCA_000826945.1. NCBI lineage: Eukaryota > Apicomplexa > Conoidasida > Eucoccidiorida > Eimeriidae > Eimeria > Eimeria nieschulzi. The sequence continues at coordinate 6,518 of JRZD01010167.1, forward strand.
AAAATGTATAAATATTTCATTGAAACTTTTTCTTTTCGGTAATATAATGTGATAATGCGTGCAGAGTTCAAAGACATGCTGCCTCTCCCGAGTCTGTGAATATTTCCAGCCCATAAGTTTCTTCTAGGCGTATCTCTCAAAAGGAGGGGTAGCCTCCAGCTAGCTGCTTCTAGCTGGTGTATTTTTAGCATCCTTTTTACTATTAAAAGTAACAATCTTGAAATAGTTAATCAAGGGTTAGGAAGAAGGAAAGTGTTGCCTTGAAGTGCAGGCAGAAGTTGCTGATATGGAAGCAAGGAGCCTTAGATTTTGTACTACTAGATAAAAAAGCACCAGCTAGCCATTGCTAACCGAAAGTTTATTGAAACAGTTGAAGTCGAGAGTTCTTGGAAACATGAAATCAGGTAACTTCCCTCATCGTATGCCGGTTAGTTGGGCCACTGGCGTAGCCTTCTATATGCTTATTAAGAAGCTGCAAAAATATTCTCATGAGTCGGCCTACGTTGTTTTCTTTATTTGCACAATTAAAGCAAATGCTTCTTTAAATTACTATAAACCATAATTATGGTTTATGCGCTTTGTGTGCGACAGGATGTGCGTGTTGAACATATGCTAAACTGAGTGCTAATCATCTACGACTACCGCCCTAGTAATACGGTTTACGTCCATAGAAAACACATTATGTACGATTCGTTGCCGCAATGCCTTTTAACTGTGACTACCTTCATGTTGCTGCACTGGGGGACGCCAGCCTACCACTCGCGGCAGTTTAAGCATGGCCAGAGACTCCCATACAATAGAAGAAAGCATTGTAAAAAACCTTAAGGGAAGAGTGTCCAGTTTATTGGGCTGTCTCTTGGCGAAAGAGCCATTAGTCTGAGGGTGGCTTCTCACCTATAGCCCTTGGCCTTGGCGTGCAGGGAGTGCTGCGGGGCCCTCAGCCTCCAACTAGCTATGGCCAGGCGGTGTTGCCCTAACAAGCCCTGCCCAAATTGCGTTTTTAATTTACTAACTGGATGGTCTTAAGGGTGTTCGCTGCTTACGCCCAGTGGTCAATTAGTGGTTTATTCTATGAAGTTCTGTGGGCCTGAAGATAGCCTCAGAGCTGAAGGCTTAGAACCAGAAAGATTTCTATAAATTAAAAATACTGTTTTTAAAGCTGTTTTTATAAAGTAAATAAATTGACAGTTGGCCCCCGGCCAAACGGAGGGTCCGGTGCACAAGGCAGAAGGCAAAAGCTACGGAGTGACCCTGTGTATTTAACGAGAGAACACCACTTTGCAGAAAGAAAAGCTAAGTAAATGTCTTTTGTTTTTGTTTTTGGTTTTTTTCCGGCTAACACTTCAATGAATTATGGATAGAGTTATAAATGCAGCAATAGTAAACAAACACCCACACTGTGCAGCTCTTTGTGCCCAGCACCACAAAGCAGTTAAAACCAAGTCCCAAAACTTATTTTAAACGCAAATTAAACGTTTAAAAATAATGCATTTGGTTTTAGCGTGTGGGGAGCACGAAATTCTGAAAACGGCTGCTACGCGCTGTCACCCACCTGGCTCACACAGTCGCTGTTGTCCTGCGATATGAAATTCTTGTTGCGTATAATTTCAGGTAAAAAACAATTGATTAGTAAAGGCCCTAAAACAAAAAATAATTGCATTTCTATGGAATGAAACAGATTTTTATTTTGCTTTCCCTCCACAGCGGAAGGACGTGAGATAGAGGAGCCTCGGCCCCGCCCAATAGGGGAGCCCACAACAGACTTCTCTCGTTCTTTAAACTTCTTGCTTTCTTTTAAAATTTAGTCTAACTAAGACGGTTCAACTCTTTCAGCCAAAGATGGTGAAGGGTAAGGTCACCTGCTCCCAGGCCCACGTCCTGGCTTGGAGGGTCTTGCTCGTTTCTTTCGCATTCTTTCTTGTAGGGTTTTGCGCTCCCCAGAACGTCGACGTCTCAACAAACACTGAAAATATTAATTTGTTTTCTCTGGAGGAGTCGGCTGACCCCACAGATGAACAACAACAGAACGGGGCCAACAACTGGCAACAAGTTTTGAAAGCCACGTACAGGGAAGTGATTATCACCTTTGGGGACATCTCGACCCTCACAGGAAGCCAGGATAAAGAAAATAACAGAAATAATTTAACAGACAATTCCAATGAATCGCAGCAGGAAATGCAGAACTGGCAGCAGCCAGGAGTAAGTGATGAAGATAGGGAGGATGAAAGGGATATTGAGTCGGCAAGGGAAGACGGCGAACGGGAGGAAACAGAAGAAAAGGAAAACATTGATGATGATGATGATGATGATGATGATGACGAAAATGATGAAGAGGACGAAGAAAATGAAGAACAGCAGAGTACTCAACTGGCATACATAGAAGAGCCGTTTTTCGTGGGCGTTGCGTACGATCTGCCCATACAGCTGAGACCGAGAGAAGGCGGTGGGGATCCAGGATATCTTAAATTGATTCTTGAAGAAACGGTTTACAACGACCTCTTGAATACGATCAAAAACGATGCGGAAGAGGACAACGACGCTCAAAACCAGCCACCGGCAGTCGAGAAAAAACCACAGAAAAACGGAGTATTCCTGATGTGTTACGTGAAAGATCCAGAAGAGTTTGAAAAAAGATTCGATCGTGCTTTAAGTCTAGGAGAAGGCGTTTACGTCCCTTTGCAACGCATGACGGATTTCGCCCGTCATAGAGATTTCACTGTCGGGAACCCCGGAATGCAAGACGTGCAGCTTTCCAACGACCATTATACTTCATCTATAACTGAATGGGATGAGAAGTACTTTAATAAACTAAAAAAATTAAAAAAGAAAACAGGCCTCAAGATAGGAGGAATGTGGTTTGGGCCGCCGGATTATGAAGCAATCGACCGCTTGCTGAAACAGTATCCGGATGTTTTTGATGGAGTTTATTTCAATTGGGAAGATGGCCAGGGCTCCTGCATGAACAATGTAAGTGCAAATCTCCCTTTCGTGTTTATTCCTAATTGAACTTTACCTTATAATGAACAGATCGCTGCAAAAAGACAGAAACGGATGCAACAAAATCCTTTACATTTCCAAAACCGGAATTTCAAAAAGTCGCCAACTGCATGCTGCGCTTTCAGCTCGGCAGACCTCCAAAGTTGAATGCTGACGGCACAAAAACGTACTGGGCAGACAAGCCGGAATTCTTTTTCCGGTATTTCATGGGGGGCCAAGACGGTGACGTGTGTAAGATAGCAGACGGGCGGTCCTACATCAGAGACGTTCCTGTGAATGTTGGCAGGGGTAAGTGCGACTTTTAAAAAGCAACTTTGCCGTGAAAGAGCGGAAAGTAATAGGAGAATGGTATGGAAATAGGAATATGCAGATTTTTTGCTTCTGTCTGTTTTTGGATTGACATGCAGAGCTGACTCTCCCAGACGGAGTTTCACCAGTATTCCCATGTTTTGGCGGCAATGAAGGTTTCTGTTATAAAGCATTTTCAAAGTTCCTTGAAGCCGCGTGCGATTCCAACCTGCAGAGGTACAGCTTTGCTAGATACGATCGGTACTCTGACAGGATGCGGCTCATGCTGGAAGAAGGATGCAAGAATCTTGGACTCCCAGTACCGGCCATGGATTTCGTTGGTGCAGTCTGAGCGACCCTAGAGTTTAGAGTTCATTCATAGGAAAATTACATTGATTCAATGAAAGCTCAGTCACTACCATCTGATCACAAACACATCAACTTGAAAATTCGTGAGAAAAAAAAAACGCTCCTCTCTTCGCAGCTTGCCGAACTTCGGCAAATGCAACTTTCCTGAAAAAGGACCACCACTATATGTTGGTTGCATGAAGAATGAAACGTAAAGTGAATTACTCTATTCGTACACACGTGATTCCAAAGGTCAGTATACACTCCAATTCAGATGCCTCCGAGTGAATTCTTACATTTTGCAACAGAACATGGACTATTTCCAAGACTGAAGCAGTTTTATGGAGTTATTTTATATTTCTGTATTAGAACCGTTTTCTCTGATAGTTCTGAGAGTTCAGTAAGG
>JRZD01010175.1:0-10159 GCA_000826945.1 Eimeria nieschulzi
ACGGGCTTCAGTCTCAAGGCCTGAAAGACAATCAGGGCATTTTTTTGCAGCAAAATGAAGCGGATGTGGGAAGGCCAACGCGTCTGTTTCGCGATCAACAGAGCAATCCTGGAGCTACAACAGCTACCGACGCGCAAGTATCCTCACCTGACATCCCCAAGTTGGAATCATTTTTGCCTGCTTTCATGTGGAGGCACGAACAGCCCTTAGAGGACAAGAGAAACAACGCCCAGACAAACAACGTGCCTTTACCAAGCGTGGGGGTAAACCTGATGGCCTCCGAAGGTCGTGCTCCTTCGCATCAGCGTGCAGGCAAGAGACTGGCAAAGCCCACTTACAACATGCACATCGCAAACCTGGAGGAATGGAAAGAAGACATGGTAGTAGAATCATTATTCGTCATTCCTGCAAGTTCCTTTACCGCGACGCTTGCGCAGCAAACAAGCCACAGATATTTTAGGAAGGAGATGGCAGACAAACACAAAAGAAGCTTTTTAATGGGGAGCCTCACAGGTGTCTCCAACAACTCTGGCCAACAACAAGCAGCAGGGAGCCGACTGTTTCTCAAGCGACTTACCTCCAAAAGGCAATTGGCATACTCTGTCGAAGAATCCGCCAACGATGCCGTTGAAGCAAACGTGTGTGGAACGATACGCCTTAGGCGTACAATTTTTTCCACGTATAGCTGATACATTGACGCCTTTAAGCAGCCATTCTTCAGTTACACTATAGTATCAAAGATCCAGCTCAGCAAATATCGCTAGATACGCACAAATGTACGAGAATCTTCATATTGATGTCTTCGGCACATCGTAAATCCCTACGGCAAATACAGACGAAGAACGCTCTATGGGGCTCTGGGTTTCTATTGACGTGTAGTCAGATAAGAAATGCATCCTAATGCTACAGATCGTGCCTACCACTCCATATAATCTGAGTGGTTTTCTCGTTGCGGTGCTCGGTGTGTTATTGGCTAGCTGAAGTTCAACTGCCCGGCCAGTCAGGAGCGGTATTACCGTATGGCTCTCAGTGATGGGCAATTTATTTGGGCATCTTTTACTATGAAGCAGAGGATTAGTATGAGTTTGTGCTGTGCTGCAGGCATACTACAGCTTTTATTCCCTGGCTTTGTCTCTTGGAGCAAAGCCACTTTTGCAGAAAACGACTCTTCAGCGGATTGCAATGGGAAAGAGTCACAGTATTCTATCCTACGATTGTCGCCCTCAGGTGCTGGTGTTTCTCAGCAGCCTGTCAGAAGATTCCGAAACCTGCACATCTAGTTTCAAAGAATCATACCGCGGTGCTTGTTACTTCAATACACAGCATCACAACACCGGTGACGCTAGTGGCTCTGTTGTCTCTACTGCCATTGCCGTTACCCTCTACGGCAAGTCGCGGGATTTGGTGTCCGAGTCCGATCCCCTCTACTTTGAAGTGGCTCTTAACGCCCCCCTCAGCGTAAGACCCAAATTCCCGGCCTCGAGAGCAGAACGCATCGTCTGAACTCTTTCTCACCTCTATTGAGTTACGTTTAAGATACATGGGGTATGAGATGGTGGGATGTGCGCAGCTTGGGAACCGACTCTTCGAGCCCCTTCGAGTGTCACTGCTGCCAAATACCCCATTGATGATTCAGCGACACGCTGCTTCCTCAGCTGGTACTTCAGCTCCGGATCAGCAGACAAAGCTCTTACCTTATGGCGTTATAAGCGCAGGCGATGATGTCGATGTGCAGCGGGCAACTAACGGCTTTGTTTTCGAGTTAGAGACGACGGGTGGCGGAACAGATTACCGGCATATCTATATATCTAGACCTGTTTCGATAGACTACCATACCGCTGCGCCTGCGGAAGCCTTTGATATGGCCGTCTTATTCACGCGAGTGCGGATCCTTGATGCCGTCGGGAACAAAGTACAGCAGCACTCTGCAGAGTACCGCCGTATTGAGAAGCATCATCCGGCGGAATTCTCTGTGCTCGCGGAGGTCTTGGGATGGGCACAACAAAATACTAGCACTCTCTCCACCACATACTACGAAGGAGAAGTCTTCCCGTGCGATCATGCGGGCTTGACGAACATAAAAACACACATGTGGAGTACATGCGTCAGGACCATCCGCATCTTTGCCCCCTTCTGGCTCGTCAACCGGCAACCAGAACCGCTCTATTTTTCGTTTTGCCACCGAGCTTTGCAGTACATGGCTCCCTGCGATTGGAGACTCCTGGGGATACCTCCTCAAGGCAAAGCTTTCCTCGCCCTCGGGGTACCGCATGACGGTGAGGCAGGGCACGTACCCCCTCAGCGAGAAGATGCCAGCAATTCTGCGCTCGTAGAAGAAATATCCACTGCTCGCTCTTGGCGAGGTCCAGGAGCAAAGCTATGCCCAGCTTTCCGCGCTGATATTGTCGGTCGCTCAACGGCCGTCTCCGTCCCCACTCCAAACATAAGAGAAAAGCTCATTAAGCGAAGCTGCAGAAAGGTCTATAGCTTTGGCGTCACAGTAACGCTCGCTCCCCCGCCGTTTTCGCGTTCGAAAATCATCAGCATATATAGCCGTTTTGTACTAAAGAACACTCTTTCCTCTGCCATATGGGTAAAAGAAAGTGCCGGAAAAGCTCCCCCCGTTCGGCTGGAGGCAGGCACTCAGTGCGCCTTTCATCCGCAGGTAGTAGGGCCTCATGGGGAGGCCCTGATTTGTATCTCTACCACAGACCCTGCAATTATCAAGGAGCTCTCGGCAACTAGCAATATAGGAAACGGAAATTCAGGTGAACTGAAAGGCCTCCACGCTGATGCACAGGGAAAGGGCCGATCCTTAGAAAAGACTATATGGTCGTCCCATTTGTCGGTGGCACGCCGCAGCACCCTACAGATTCGCGTTAAAATTCCAGTGGGGTCCTCCAGACGCTCCGGTAGTGGCAGCGGTATGCAACCAGAACAAAAGAACATCGGCACTCAAGGGAGGACTATTTTGTGGTCTTACCAGAACATCCACATTACCATCCAGTCGGTAGAGGACGCTTCTTTTGTAGTGGTTTTCAGTGAGCCCATTATATCAGAGTACCTTCTCGTAAATAATACCAATTATCTAATAGCGTTTGCCCAAAGCGGAATTCGCGACAAGAACGTCTGGGAGCTCCTCGATAGAGGGCATCAAGTCGACTACGCCTGGACTGACCCTCAGAGGGAAAGAAAGCACCTCCGATTTTCTTTCTGGGATGGCAACCAACAAATTGTTAAGAGCTGCGACATTGCCCGAGTTCGCACTCACCGTCCCTTTACCTTGCCTAAGTCAAAAGACACAATATACCTTATCACAGATGTTTGCGGAGGCAGGAGGAGGGTGACTGCTACAACCGCCGTTTCCTACACGGTTAAAAGTCCTTACGGCGGCTACAATGCTTGGAAGGGCCTTCAGCACGATATCCGTAGAATTTGCGGAAAGCATGCGGCGAAGCCAATTCATAGTGCACTCAGCGGCTCTGCCCTAACATCAGCTGCCCAGCAACCATCTTACACTCCACCACTAAGGCAAAAGCAAATTTTTTCAACTGCAGAAGCTGCGAGGCCTTTTACTCTAGGCTATGAGGCCATGTCTCCTTCGCGTGCCCGGTGGCTCTCTGCATCAGCTATCCGTAGGAGGCGGCTCACTTTGCTACGTTCCAGGGAATTGGGAGTGAGCAAAACGATCCGGCAGACAAAAACGCCTCAGCTTCGTGAGCTGTCTGAGGTACTACGCATGACTCATACAGATACAACGACACGGAAAGTACTCCGCTTTCAGCAAAGCAAAAAACTATCGTCAGGAACCCGAAAGGAGTCTATCAGTGCCCTTTCTAGCGACGAAGACGCTGTAGCATTCATAAGAATGAATAAGGATGACCTGCAGCTTGGAAGTCCAGAACTGAATAGCTCTCTTCGTCTCTCCGACGGTTCGGAAGAAAACAACACCTCACGGCGACACCGAATGACAGCCCTTCTCCTTGGCCATAACGGAACGATAATGACCCCGCGTGCTCTTGTTTCCTACAGTGCCCAGGCAAGTCTGGCCTCCAAGGATAGCCGGAGACGGAGTTACTCTCTGGCCCACCACCGGATAACACGCTGGTCCAACGAGCTCAACAAAGGTCTCGAGTCCTCTAATGAAAATTTCTTGTCCTCAATAGGCTTCTACCTCTCTATTAACATTCGTGGCTTTGGTCTTTCGCTGGTGGACTCCACTCCTCAAGAGCTTGCGTTCATAGGGTGTTCGGGCATCCGCATGGTGGTACGCCGATTGCACGGGGCAGCTATGCAGGACTTTCGTTTCTCCATCAGCAGTTTTCAGATAGACAATGGCGTAACCGGCGCGCAGCACCAAACAATCGTGAGACACACAACGCTTGAGGAGCGCATGGAGCACCAAGGCAGGGAGGGGAAATCGACACAGTTGGGGAAAGGTTTTATGGCATACGGAAACTCTGATGGCATCCTCCGAAACGTACTCACGTCACTGATAAGGTGGGATGTCACGGACGAGCACGACGGAGATGAAACCAGCCTCTTTTTTCGATTCCAGCTGGGCGGGCAGTGGCGCCCAGAGGCGACGCTGCTGGAATACGTTGATATCGAGCTCGCCCCCATAGTGCTGCACGTCGAGGCAGACACGACATTCGTGCTGCTTTACTTCTTCATGCAGTTGCTACAGAACCGGAACTTTTTCTTCCGTTCACTCCAAGACCGTAATGTGCAGCTTGTGAGACAAGCAGCTACTCATGGCCCCGACTCTTTAGGGTACCAGCAGCTACGTGCCTTTCCAGTGGTCACAGCCCCTTTGCTGGCTGGCCTCCAACCCCTCTATATTCATGCAATCTCTTTTCGGCCTATGCTTATCATCCTCTCCGCGAGATCCCAGCGCCAGCAACGACGGCATATTACAACTGAGCACGACGACTTGGTGGCGGTACGCCACTTTGAAATCCTTGGAGACAAAATGACGGATATCACTAACTTTCCTTTGAAATCCCGTCTACTTATCCAGCAGTGTCTATTCACTACAGCCGAGCAGCTTGTCCGTGATCTTGGCTCTTCGTACTTTCAGCAGTGTATCAGGCAGCTCCACAAACTTGTGGCTTCCATAGATGTCCTAGGAAGTCCGCTTCGACTGATAACCGGTGTTTCCTCTAGCTTGCGTGCTTTGTTTGCACAGCCGTTTAAAGGTACGTTACCTAATAGACCCGATAACTAACCAAGCGTAGCCGAGAACAGCTGCTTGTATCTCGATCCGCTTCCTCTCGAAGAAATAAGGAATAAGCCATTTCTCGTGCACTGGCTGTTTCCCACGTCCAGAGCCCGGACACGAGATTGGACAGGGAGAAACTTTAGGGAGAGGAAAAGCCCACTAACACCTTATTGCCCTTTTCCATTCAGTGTGTTTCCTCCAGCGCCCGGATCTTTTCAGGGAATCTTGGGGTGTGGCGTATGCAGAGGCTTCGGAATCAGACGCGAAGGCCTCGACGTTCGTCAAGTGTCTGTACACTTTGGTGTTGAACCTCACAAGCGAAGTCTTCGCTTCTTTCAGCAACATAGCTGGAGGCCTTGTAAAGCTGGTCCAACTGCTGGGTCTCATAGACCTGGGCAGGATTTTAAGCATCTGGCCCGAGTCTATGCGCGTGCAGTGGACGCGAATAGAGCGCCCAGAAACGTTTTTGGAAGGCTGTTACGCCGGGGGCTTTGGGGCGCTTCAGGTGCTTGGAGGTTCTGTGCTTGCCATAGGAGCAATTCCCAGTCAGAGAACAAGGGAATCCGGATATATAGGGTTCTTTAAGGGCGTTCTGCAAGGGCTGTCATCGCTCGTTGCTGGGATTCCGGTCAGCAGTCTCACGCTCTTTACCGCAGTAACTGCAGGTGTCAGCATTGCTCTCCGGCACAAGTCAGTCATAGTGAAAACGCGCCCTCCTCGGGTCTTTCCGCCACATTTGGCTGTGACTCCTTACGCACTGCACATAGCGCAGGCAATGAGTTTGTTGGAGGGAAGCACAAAAAGGGCACTTCCGCCAGGGATGCTGCAGTTAGCAATCGCTGCATTTCCCATATCGCACGTCCGCCTCAACCGCCCGCGCATGCAACAGGCTAATTCGGAGGACAAGCGGTCTCTAATTAAGGATTACCTAATCCTGACCCCGGATCTGGTGGTCTGCCTCCATGATGGGCAGGCACATTGGGTGTGCCGCAGGGAAGATATAGAACGGTGCACTGTAAAGGTGCAGGCATTTCTGGTAGGCGCTTTTCGTGCTCAGCAAGATCTCTTTGTACGGCAAAGAGAAAGAGCAGACATTACATCTGCTCATGAGAGGACAAGAACTCCTCTGGAGGAAAGTAGCCTCTTTATTGTACAGATAACTGTAAAGAACCAGTTGCGCCTTCCAGAGAAAGTCCTACGTGACTTTTCTGCAGCCTACAAAGCCTACGTCAGCCACGCGGCTGCAAGACGCAGCGTCGTTCAGGTGTTGAAAAAGCGTCTAAAACTGCAGGGGGTGACCAGTGACCAGAGTATCCCTCTCTGCTTTCCTGTTATCGGACGGAATAACAGCAGCCAACTGACAATCCCTGTGCACCCTTCTGCCGTCGCAACCACCGCTGAAGGAACGCGAGTTTCACCTCTAAGCAGGAGAGACGGCCCCAGAAGCGGTATGCTCGAGGAGGAAGACGAGGCATGGCGGGATAGCGCGACTGACTCCGGAGGGGACATGCCAAAGGAAAACAGCTCTGACGACAGACCCCCATTGCTCTGGCGCTGCCATAGATGCCAACGTCGATGCTGCATGGGTGGTAAAGGCGTCCCCCAAGGCCAGAAAGCAGATGTTTCTTCAGTGAGAAAGTGGGGCTTGTTAGAATGGGGAAGTAAGACCGATTCCCATGTCCCGCCAGAGTCTGTGACGCTGACCATCAATGTCCCACAGATTACAACAGCTTTACGCATCTTTGATGTCATTTGCAGTTTTAGCGGAAACCACGCGAGCGTCTGTGGCGCCGCATGTGACACGGATGCTGTCTGTACCCGTCATGATAGGTTCTCAGGACATTTTTCGTAGCAAGGCCTGTAATCAGAAGATTGCCTATTTGGCAGCGCTGGGCTGTCTTTTCCTTCTAATATGCCTGCTTGTTTCGTTGTAAATAACAAGTTGTTTTGTACACAACGCGTTCGCCGAAGCATCGGAGACACCACTTTGACGGTTTACCGGTGCGCTTAGGGTGACGCGCATGCTTGTGATATTGCCTTCATTGTATGTCAGCCTTGTCCTGGCATTACACGTGCCTTAGAAAGTGATTTTGTGTTTCACACGATGACTCTACTGCTGCTTTATTGAGTAGCGGTCATGCCTTACCAAAAGCCACAAATCAGAATGTCATTTGACATCATAGAAAGACAAGTTTTCAGTCTATTAATTTACCTTAACCTTATCTGTCAGTCTAATGAGAGGCCTTATACTTATAGCCCATGGTGTGTGGGAACTGTTGGGGTGCCCCTTCCGCAGTGCCGCACGTGGCTAGCTGTGGCTGGTTGCGCCTGCTCCAACAAACAATGTATAATGCGTGTATCTTGTGTACTGATGGTGTCCTGATAAAAGGTTGGAATTAGGTAAGTAGTTCTTTTTTTGCTGCCATAATCTCATATGGATCTTGGAGCTCTTCACCAAGTAAGCAAACAATCGTCTCGTCTCATATCAAAAGAGGCCTTCGTACAGGCTTGTAGAAGTTCCTGACATCCCATCCTCAGAAATCTACCTTGAAGAGCTCTGTTCTCGAACCTCGTGTCCGCACTGTTTTATTCCCAGCTAAAAGACTAGGCCATTCCCTCATAAAAGAGCCAAATCCCCGCATGGTCTTCTCCATTTTGGACCACTCTATTGAGCATCCATAGCGCTGCCGCACCCTGTAGCGCTGCCTGCATTCCCCAATTCACTCTGATGGCGTACGATCAAGCAAAAGCTTGGATGAAAAAGAGAAAATGTTAAACACTACTTTATTCTTAAAAACCCCTAATCATAGGTGGACTTCTAACCATTCTGGAAACGGGGCGACCTGTATATCCAGAACTGGAGGGAAATGGTAGTATATTACAAGCCTGTTCCACGATCTTATTATTTAAATACACTTTTGTATAAGGCGTGTCCTTATCAAGAAGGCCCACACCTAAGATGATACTTTAAATAACAATGCTGCTGAGCATCATGGATCATGCTTTAAGATAAGAATTAGGCGTAACTAAATGCTTACTAAACCTTTTATCAATAACAAAGTTAAGCCATTATTGAAATAGGCTATTATATGGACTGCGGATTAATGCCCATCTCAGTCATCGGTTTCTATAAGTGTGGGGTTCACCTACGCCCATGTAATCTGGTAGACCTCAGCAGGGATCTATAGTTCAGGAACGGTAGCGAAAATGCTTTGCTGAGGCTTCTTAAGTGTTGTAAAGCGGAAGGGACGTGCGTGTAGTGAATATCAGTACACTTAGCGCCCACGCTGAGCCGAGGCCTCAGTATGTGCTGTGCTCGAGTCTGTACCACCTAAGATAAGTAAAGGGAGATTAAGAAGAGTGAGCTAACATTTAATTCATAAGATTATAAGGAGACTTCAAGGAGCTTAAGGACAACGAGTGGTGAACTAAAAAAGCTTCAAAAAGGCCTTTAGAGACAGTAAGGATTGAGCCTTAAGGAAGTGGAGTTGAGGCCAAAGCCTTAAAATCAAGACCTTAAGGCCTAGGTGCGGGCTCGAGGTCAACTGTGGGGAACCTGACCTTAAGTAACAGACAGAAGTTTCCAACTAGCCTTAGAGACGTCGATGTTCTAATCTCATTTAATATTTTAACCTTCATGCAGTTGCAAATACAATTCTGTTTATTGAGAGCCTCCAGACTAATCTAAATGCACTCAGCAGGGTCCTATATCCCAGGGAAACCCACTAGATTTTTTGCTGAGGCGCCTATATCCAAAAGGAAACCGCAGATAGACGGCTACCTACCATCTGCTAAGACCTGCAGAAAAGGTACTTCGGCGATTCTAGAGATTTCCAGTCCTCTCCATCTGCAATCGAAATCTAACGGGAAAACAATAAGGAATGAAGAGCACTATTGGGCTTCCACCAAAGCCCTCCCGAAAGAACATCTTTAGCTAGCTAGGCCACATCGATATGGGGCATTCGAGATCTTATTCTACAAGTGTCAGAAGGAATATGCCTGCAAAGGAACTAACAGGAATATCAGGGTTATGTCAAGGCTATTTTTTAAAAGTCTGACGCCCCCAGCGCCTGCGCATGCCCAGTGCAAACTCACCTCCCAGCCCCATCGAAAATGTAGCTAGCCAGCCCCTACAAACCGACTTCTTCAGAACGACTCCTCCACCAAGCCTGCTGCTCTACATATGTCAACAGCCCTTCTCTTATCTTTAATTAATATTTTTTTATCCGTAGCGATACGGGAAACACCTCCGGGTTGGACACCTGGTGATGTGGTCGAAGCGGCGGCCCACGCTGCCCCTTGCTCGACCCCGTGGGCTTCGGCCCGTACTTTGCTTCCTTTGTATGGCTTGAGTGTTCCCTCTAAGGGGCATGGTACAGGGGCGGAAAGGGTGTAGGGTAAGCCCATGGAGTAGGGCTAAGAGCTGGGGACTCCACCGGGTCCGACACATGGGGGACGCCCTAATGTAGCGTTTTAAGGTCAAAGGGTTGAAGGATGGCGTGCCCCTTTAGTTGGACCCCAGGTGCAGAGCGTGGAGCTCGAGCCTGAGGTGTCAGTCTGGTTAAACCGGGTATTTAAGAACTTACGCGGGTGATGGGCGCCTACTTAGGCCTACCGCGTACCACCAAGGTGGTCACAAGGCCCCCGTGGTCAGGAAAACGGAAACGGGGTAGGGGGCGTTTATACGCCGGTGCGTGTGAGATGTGCGTGGGATTGTGTGTGTAATGTCTAGTTGGGTGTCGTGGGAGTCGGAGGCGTGGCCAGCCCTGTCCACCCGAGGCCGAGGCCCAGCGCCTTCGGACCGATTGTTTAGGAGATGACTCAGAGAGTGAGTCGTAATGTGGGTAACCCTGTGGGCATGAAGTAGGATAAAGGGGTCGTGATGGAGGTCCTTTCGGTCACGCAGCGCGTTTAATGTGCTAGTGGAGCGGACCCGTA
>JRZD01019964.1:0-96392 GCA_000826945.1 Eimeria nieschulzi
GAAGCATCCATGAACACGCTAATCTGTTTCCTTGCAGGAATTTATTCTAAATGCTAACGAGGTAGCGTTCGACTGGCTCTCTGGCGTCTTGGTATTTGAAGTCAGCGGGAAATTTGTGGATAGGACAGGAAAAGGAAAGAGAGAAAATGACGAAGAAATAATCCGACTACAGGAAGAACTCAACGAAAAAAAACTATTGCTGGAGAAGATTGAAGCAGCTCTCAGGATGCAAGGAACTTCGTTTGCAAAGCTACTGGGGAAAATGGATACGGGACAAACAGAAAATAAGGTGACAAAAGAAGAGGCAGAAGCAGGCAAAATGACGGCGGAAGAAAAGAAAATGGAGGAAGAAAACGCAGCAGAAAGTGAGTTAGAAGCGTCTGTACCCGATCCTGCCCAGATAAACCAAACACATAAGGACGAAAGAGGACAAGAGGAGGAGAATCAACTTCGCTTTCCAACAGCAGATATTCCTGCAGACGAAACACCAAATGCAGGCACAGCTTTAGATCCAGCATCAGACGCAGCAGCAGTAGCTGGTGAGGCCTTTCAAAATGATGACACAGCTGAAGAAAACCTTACTGTTGCTAATGCTCTGCCCGAAGCACAGGAAGAAGCAGCGCAAGGCCAGAGCATCGAAACAAAAGTAGCGAGGGTTTTGGACGAAACAGAGGCACTAGAGAAGGCAGCGTTTCACAAAGAAAGAACAAATGACTCAGCAGAAGTGGAGGACAATACCTAAGGTAGTTCGCCGTTGAAGCAGCAAAAATCCCCACTTCAGTTTAATCGCACAGTGACTGTATGGATCAGCAGCACAATCCAACGCAGCAGCAGCCTCTGCACTAAACCAAGGCAAGCCGATCGCCGCTTCATGGATAAGTTCTCAACCCGTATCGGTTAAGATCATTCATGGTGATGAAGGACAACCAACTTTGGCTAGGGATAGCTAGTTATACTGGCGAGAAAAAACAGCTAAGCACCCCGCCGCGTAATCTGGGTTTCCATTTTTGGCTATTTTTTGTGGAGCCTTTTACAGCAGCCAAGAATGCTAAGGCTGCTGGATATCCCGTAATAACGGGCCATGATAGAGTGTAGCGGCTGCCTCCACGCGCCAGCTGACTGTCTCTCGTTTTGTTTCTTTCCAGTCAATTCGGTGTTTGCATATTTTGATAAGGAAGCGCTTTTCAAGTTTTTGTTTTGCTTTACCAAAAGCATGAAAAGCGTTTGCAAAAGGCACTTTGCCTAAGTGGCTTACCTTTGTGCTCCTATCTTGTCATGCTCTACTTCATTCGGTTGTACCTAGAGCAGCAGTGGCCGCTGCCGTTAATGCTTCATAAAGTACCAGACAGAAAAGCGCCGCTCCATAAGCGGCAGCGTCCATGTTCGTTCCCAAAAACGGAGACCTGCCATGGTGTAACAAGGAGAGACGTGCTGCTGCAGTCAAGTGTGCGGCATCGAAGTCCTGTCTGGGCTTCGCTTCTTCTTGGAGATATCTTTTCTTCAACGTCTTGAAACTTTTTAAACTGGCACAATCACGTAGATCAGTAAAACGTTTAAGTTGTATGTCTCTTGACTGCCTCACGGTCGAAGGTCATAAGGCACCGCTCGTTTTGTCTTGGTCTATGCGAGTAATAAGACACAGCTCTTAACCTCAAGCCTAATTTCATTCCATTAAATCATAAATAACTGACTGCATAAATTTTAATCAATGACATTTTCTGATAGTCTGAGGCGCTCCTGGCCTATACAACAAACCAGGTTCTTAACCTGGATGTTCGATTAACACAAGTCGGCTCATGAAATAGGTTTCAAAGTACTTTTAACTCAAGTAATATGTCCAATTTAATGTGAGAAGCAAAACCCACACGCAAGAGCCTTTACAAAACTCTCGCCACTCTTATCTCTGACTTGCGTGCATCCAAGCCCTCGTGCACGCACCCTTGTGAAGGGGTCCAAGTGACCCACACAAGCCCCCATAAAGTGTTTTAAGGCCCAAGGAAATTTGGACGATCTCAGCAGGATTCTATAGCTTAGTATAAATAGCGAAAATTTTCGCTGCTCTATGCTAGGGGGCTCAGACCCAATCACTTCCTCCATGCCCATTATGAGAACCTTCCCTAACTTTCCCAATTAGAGGCAGGCGACTCTTTAGGGATTCATAAGGAGCACAGGGAAACGCAAATGTAAGCCGCTCTGTCTTGACCACCGGATGTGCTAGACTCCCTGTGACGAACTAGACGGCCAGCAAACCTGCCCAAACGGTTGTAAACTTTAATCAAACTTCATTCTTAACAGAGCCAAATCAAAAAGCCACATAACCAAACACAAATCATTTACAGCCCCTGAACCAAACCCGAAATAGCGTAGCATCCAATACAAAAAACCCAGCCCTCCAAACTCACTCGCTATACCTTCCAACATGTTATTCAAAGGCAGAGGACCTCGGAGAGCCAGGGCTGACCAGGCCACTAGCTCCCCCGAGGCATCACAACACTCATCCATCTCTACACTCATCCCTTTGCCCTAAACTACAGCCCAAACCGTAACTCCTTCACCATTTATCACCTCGACCCAAAACCCTCATAGCTCTTTACCTATCTGCAGACGAGTCGTGGCTACACTCCAGGCCGGCCCCAAGTTACCCCAAAGGCTTGCATCACCTTCAAATAGAGCTCTATCACTGCCCACATCAGGGGCTAAACGTGGGGCCAATCCCTGCCTTAAAAGTCCACCACAACCCCTGGTCATCTGCGCTTTCACCAGGGCCCTTAAAGGCACGCCAAGTCTAAACCCTGACTCATCAACTATTAGGAGAGCGGACGTCTCCTAATGCGGAAACCCTGACCCCGCTTTCTTTGCCCTGGGATATAAACCCTAAACCCTATTACCCTAGACACTCTGCTTAATATCAAGAACACCCGAACTTTAAGCCACGAGGGCTGACTATAGGCCGGAGGCCAAAAGGAGGGAGAAGGAGATAGGGAGAGAGAGGCTAGGACGGAGAGCCATCCACATCACTCGGAATGGAACTGACAGCAGAGTCAACACTGGTCAAATAGAGCAGCGCGAGACGAACTAGGAATTCCCCAGAGAGTGAATTCAGCTGGTTGTCTGGCAAGTACTAGTATATCAACAAGTTGCACATGCACCCTACGCTTTTCATGCGGCTCCAAGTACACAAAAAGCGCTACGACCTTTGTTAATTATGTACCTCTACACGTAGCTCTCTGCACCGGATTTTAAGAAGCATATCATTCTTACAATCGATCATACGTATGTTGGGATGGGGATGCGTTTCGCTGTACTCTAGGATTGCCACATGAAACTTAAAGCATTGGTGTAGAGCTTTCCTCAGCCTTAAAGCCAAATCGATTTTTGACTCGGATAATGCCGAATTCTGGAAATAAATAATGAGTACTATTTGTTTTGGTACATGACCGTCTCCTAAGCTCTCAGGAACCAAAACCAAAACGGGTTTTTATTTTGGCAACTCTGTTTTTGCAATGGCCAAACCAAAACGACATACAAACAGCGGATCGTTCCGCAGCAGAGGGAACTGTCAAGGAATAGGGCCTTTCTGAAGACGATATCCAACAGATAGAGCCTTATCCTTTCAAGTGCCACTGCAACAGTAAAAAGAATGTTTAGAAAAAGAAAGGTTAAAAACAGGAGCCCCAAAATAAGCTAGGCTCGGGCTTTTAGGCCAAGAGGTTCTGCCTGTGGGCCTGCAGCTAGCCCACTCTCCCCTCCCGTTGAAGTGGGGATGAGGGTCTGGTGACTAGAACGATGGGATTTTACCAAGTGTAACAATCACACATATGCCTCTGTTTTGAGGTCTTGAGTACTAACAAGAACAATAACTTAACCGTAGTTATTTCCTCAAGAAGGTCTTCCCTCTCCGAAGACCCTCCCTGAGACCACGTCTGCCTTAGCACAACCAAGCTGCTAGAGGATGTGGCCATGTTTCAGCTAGAACGCACCATACGTAGGCACGCATCCGAACACACAATTGAACGAGTTGGGCTACTACTCCTCACATACATCAGCCGACCCATTCTACTCTTTGATAACTTGGGGCATTAATTAAGGCAATTTTAAGATACATCCAATAGATAAGCACTGTAATATCGAACACACACATTCACATGCTATACTCAGAGGCCCTCCTCCATCTGCAGCCGTCTGCAGCGAAGAACAATCCACTAGCCGCTGTCGAATCGCATAGGTAGTGGCCTAAACGGTATCAGCCACTGACAACTTACCACTGACTCAAAAATGGGTTTTTGTTGCATATCGTTGAAGATACTTTTCTCCTCCATCAGATTGGAATGCCTGCACGACCGGTCGGGCAGCACAGGAGACGTCTGTTGCCAGGCACGGCCCCGCGCAGCAGCCCAGCGTGTTACAGACCTGCTCATGATATTGCGGCAATATCTTCTGCATAATTGCATAAAAACCGGATCTATGTTACAAAGCTGAACCAGTGACAGTTCTCTTGATGGAAAGTCGTGCACCGTACCTTACAGTCGCGACCACAGGAATTGCTCTCTTCCTGCTGGTTTGAGATAGGCAACGTATCCGCTTTCTACGCCGCGAATGGCCACGACTCCCATTTTTTAAAGAATAACAATTTATTATATGCCTGTTGCGGTGATTTTCTCCGCGGCTTGTGAGAGAAATGGGGGCTAACAACTCGACGTGTTTGCCTTGCAAGGCTGTTGGAGCCAGTGCCCGCCGCAGCAAGGAAACGAATGATGTCCATAACCCGAGGGACGGCGACAATCAGTCCCGTTTTTTAAAAAAGGTCTCCACATCGGCTGACCCCCAGGGAGAAAGCAGAACAGCTGAGCAATCTCCCATTCCAAAGGATAGCCCACCAACAGGCATTGTTGCTAGTTCGAGTCAAACACCCCAAAGGGGAGCGGAGGTGCAGCAGCTACAGCAGTCTTTTTATAATGAAGCTCAGCCAGGCCCTTTTCTTCAGCCGACTGACAGCAGCAGGCTGCAACAGGGAGCGACCGAGAACGAGCATGACGAGCAGCCTTTGCCAGAGGGGAAAGAGAGGCAAGAAGAGAGCATGGGACCCTTTAGCAGCCATAGTCGTGCAAAAAGTGTGTCTCTAGAGCAAAATCCAGGGAAGCCAGAGCCAGCCACGGAGCAGCAAACGAGCAGAGAACCGCCACAGCACAAACCGCACCTTCATGTTCCCTCCCATATGCTGGCCAGTGAATCTGACGCATCTTGGCAGAAGCACCGTATTGCACAGCAGGCACTTCTCAGCCCTCACAGCTGCTCAGTGGCCCACCGGGTCGCCGCTGCCCTCAGAGCTGCTGCTGGAGAACGTGCTGCCGCTGCAGCAGCGCGTGCAGCAGATGCTGTTGAAGCAGCCAAAACAACTCCCAAAAGGTCTGTCAAGCAACGCAATGAGCTAGAATTCCGGAGAAGTTTTTCTCCGTCCAGTTCTTTGGAGCTTAGGGGTCTAGGGGTGGCAGGAGGAACCATGAAGGGAGACTGCATAGGGCAGGCTGACCAGAAGCAAGGTCAGCAATGTACCTCCTCGCAGAATCGCTGTTTCCCTCGGGTTTCGTGTTTCTCTGTGTCTGACGACAGCGGAAACGAAATTAGTCTCAGGGACGGCTCTATGCCATCGGAATATTTTGTAGTTGGGGCAGCAAAACGAATGGGAGAAATGCTCTCTACTGCCGCCGCAGCTGCAGTGCAAATGGCTTCCTCAGCTGCCGGAGCAAAAACCTGTGAAGCAGTAGAAGACAATGCAATTAACCCGAACTACCAGTGGGTTTCTGGGCTTGCAGACGGTCAAGAGCGACAGATGATTGGACAAATGGACAACGAAAAAAGCGGCGAACCGAGCGAAAGTGCAGCTGTTTTGTTAGGGGCTATGGACCGCGCCATGGATACGATCAATAGTGACGATTTCAAAAGACAGGCGAGCTTAGGGATAACGGCAGCTTACGGTAATAAAGATCTAGTGCAAAGTATAGTGGCTCTTTGTCCAGCATTTACACGATGTCATCATCACTGCTTTTCTTGCTGCAGGCTGTGACGCTGCTGAGCCAGTCAATCAGCGTGGCGGCATCAGTGGTAGAAGCTGTAAAGAAATGTGGAGACGCACCGCATTCTGAGGGTGAGGGTCCACTCCCTGAGACACATCTTCGTTCTATCTGTGTGTTTCTGCCTAATACCATAGCCAGTAGGTATTGCTTATTCGTTTTCTTTTCGTTCATATGCACTACTCTATTCCATAAAGAATATATGTATTATCGTGGCGTTTCATTGGCTGCTCCTGGTGCTGGCTCAGACACCGTCCCTCCTGCAGTTACCGCTGTGAATGGGTGGTAAACCGCTTCGTTCAGGCGCCTTCCGGTCCGCATACCCAGTCAGAGGTCTTGAGGTAACAGGCTGCGCCACCGAACTAACGGGATACTATGAAGCCCTACGGATATCTGCTCAGCAGCAACTATCAGAGAGGGCGGGTCATCCACAGTTATCTGTTTGAGTGTTCGGTTACTGGTACGCAATAGCAGCTACATGCATTGGTGTGCACGTCTGCGATGAAGAAGAAAATTAGTGCAAGACACGTGGGTGGAAAGCAGCACGGGCAGCGGCAAAAGGAGGTTCTGCCACTTGAAAATGTCCGGCACTTCGGACGTTATAGTTCAAGTCTTGCTGAAAGGTCAACGGGTGGCGTTCATGCCAAGGCTTATCTCGTTGAGCGTCTGCTCTTGGCAGAAGCTTATGACATTAATTTTTGCTCGCCTTCGCAGACTATGTCAACCCCATCCTCAGCAGCAATCATACCAAGCAAACTCATTGTTATTCGCAGAATGCGTTCAAATTCGGTTGATTAGAACGTGCCTACGTTGAGCGGAGTAGCTTATATTACGCTGAAAGGTGCAACGAAACAGAGAGTACTAGATAAGCCAGCTGCGCCGAAGGCAGCTACGACGCAGAGTGAGCCACTGACAACACCTGTTAGACATGCTGTTACACACATAGCTCCGACACCTGCGACAAGAACTGCAGGGTCGAAACGACGGATGAAACAGAAGCCACGAGCATGTGCACTGCTCGCCCGTGCCAGTACACTGAGAACACTAAGTGAGACGGTTTTCCGCCTGTCCTTTCACTGTGCGTACACTCCGGCGCCTGCAACACAAAGCACAGCAATAGCTTATCTATGAGCACCAGTATGCTACCAGTGAATCTTTACAACAGGCACTAATAACAGAGGCTCCGCCTCACCGTTGACTTTGAAGAAAAAGATTCTGTGTTTGTTGATGAAGTCGGAGTGGCTTCCAGATTGGCATTGGATTTTTTAAAGCATCTAGCAAACAGACCAGTACATGTGAACACAGTGTGCAACGTGAGAAAACAGGAATTCTCTCTTATCTTGTTGGTTCTCGTTGAGATACGATGCAAGTTGATCATCGTTGCCAGGTACACACACGCTTTGGGGAAGCTGGGAAGCAGTGACAGGTTTCGTATACTTGTAGACGCAGTAGTTCCTGCTGGGCGTTTTCCCAGTTACAATGTCTAACATGTTTCTTGTAAGGCTGCCGCCTCATGGCAAACCTGGCATGACATATGGGCCTGTGTCGCATTGAAGAACGTAGATGTGACATTGTTTATCAATACCGCTGTTTGCGTCATACACCCGTGAACAACAAAAGGGAAGGTATTACCATGCTGCTTGAACACTCCCTTAAATGCAAAGAAAGAAACTCCGGGGATGAAGGAGGCCACATATGGAAGACTTGGCATAAGGATGGAAACGGCGTCTGAAGAATCCATGGGCATGTGACCAAGGCACTCCACCACTTTTTGTAATATATCCTCTTTACTGCAGACAGCGTTTGCAATAGCGGTGACGTTCTTGTAGATGACGGGGTTTGCGAGGGAGTTGCCAACTTGTTTGCTTCCCACGGCAATCTCATTAACAGGCTTCTACAACAATTTTCCGAACCTTTTCATTTGACTCGTCTAGCTGGCCTTTACTGCAGACGGCAGGCAGATCAGGCACAAAATACAACATACTACTTTTATTTGCAGTTTCTTAGCGTTAAAATGGCCACATTGATGAATTGGCGTGTGTCGGCTGTGCAGCAGTGTGCTGCAGTGCTAGCACTGCCGAAGATCGTTGCCAAGTAGAAAGGGCCGCTTGGGAATTGGGGTTTTCTTCTGAACGCTATTGCTTTTGGGGCGTTCTAATCTTTCAGCTGGGATGGAAAGATGCACGCGGAGACACCCAGGGACAGAACTCTCGAATCCTGGAGTTGACAGATTGGCCGTCAAGAAACGGGCCAAGAAGGTGAAGAATCATTGAAGATCTTCTCGGTTAAGCGATGGAACCAAGATATATAGAAAAGTGAAGATCTAAAATATCCCAAAGGGGATTCTCCTATCGAAGAGTAGACTACCTAGCTGAGTTAGCCCTCACTACCTTACATTATGGTTGGGTACCCGGGTTTGCAGTGACAGAGGTGGTTTACCTTCCTTTAGGATGCAAGACGGGGGATGCCTCCATCGTGCTCCAGTCACTCGTGATGGCAAGGCCGAGCTCCGAAGAGCTCTAGAAATTCGAGAGCAATTCGACGTCAATTTCTACACTAAGTTCAACTTTTTATGTACTATAACAGGCTAGGAGCCGAGGACGTTGTGGGTAAAGCCCACGATCTCAATCTGGGTCTTATCTAGATTGCTGCCGAGTGTTAGGAGTCAAATTTGACGCTTTTCGGAACTCGAAGTTTCGTTTAATAAACCTTACACAGCAGCCACGGACCATAACTTGCGGCAGCTAAGTTGGATATTTTAAAACCAGAAGGCGAGTTAAAAAGAACTAGTGAGCCAATGCGTAGACTAGAAAAATTAGATGCGACATTCTACGGTGCTACAGGAAATCCACCGAGACCCGCATATAACTGAAACCGCAATTTAAAAAATAAATAATTTAATTGCTTAATACGGGATTAAAGTTTTCCGGCAGAAGGCGATGGTGCGGCGACAGATTTGTGGGCCTCAAACAATCACACAACTCGATCCCCAAATCTGAAATTTTTGCAGGCGAAAAGTAAACAGGGACAGTTCTATAAAAAATGTTTTAAACTAATACTTAAAAATAAGGAAGTGCCTGCTGTTACTGTCTGCCGTGGTGTCCGCTCAGTAGAACAGCACATCCGCGCCCAACTTCTAACCGAGCCCAAACGAACCACCAGGGCCAGAAGATGGCGAGGCCACCTGCCTTGCAGTTTCAGGCTTACAAATAACACTTGTCAATTTTTTTTTTATACCGTTAATTTTTAAAAGCATTTTTGAATTGAATTCGACCCTTTCGGGACTCCTCAGTTATCGTCAATCAAGTGAGACATAGAGGACCGGAGCCGACGTCGCCCCAACGAAGGCGAATCTTAAACCTTAGTGTAGAGCAAGGCCACACTTCTATAGCTCTATAAAGCTCTAATATTTACCGGAAGATTTTTTCAGTACATGGAAAATACAATATGAGAGCACTGTTATGCGTCTTGCAATTCGAAACCCTGCGTAGGTGAATGAAATAACTGTGGAGAGGATCGGTTAATTCCGGGTTTGGATTTGCGCTGTGAGATACTTGCTTTGCATTATTGCAGCCAAGATGAAGCTGTTGGTCAAAGAAAAGGTCCTGCTACCTGCAGTGGCTGTCGCATTTTTGCTCTCATGTACTCCCAGCAGCTCCGTTCAAAGTGAGTTGATCAGTCGGTGGTCACATAGAACTTTTTTGTTGAGTTTCTCAGCCAGACTTCCCAAACTTTTTTAAAACACTGTTTGGTGTGTTTCTGTCTTAGCCATGTCACAATCCTGGTTCCGGTCCAAGCTGGACATGGTGAGTCCAACCAAGATTAAGTTTGCTCACGGGATACATGTAAGGTTACTCCTTCATTCTAGTGCTAAAGCCTGCCCTTCGGCTTTTGTACGCTTTTGCAGCTGAAATCAAAGATACCGTTTAAGTCCAGATCCCCCCAAACCGTGCAAGTAAGTTAACAGATTTTCCAGCTCTTGGATAGTGAAAAGATACACTTGTTCAGGCATTCCTCCATTAGTCGGTTGTGCACTGCGCAGCCCACACCCGTGGAAGACACTGTCAGTACTGCTTCTCTGGAGCAGCTTGCAGCCCGTTTAAACTTGGCTGGGTTAGGCGGGCATCAAACAACGGATGGCCTCCTTTCCATCTTTGAAAGTGAGTCAGCCTACACGTGTCTCATAACCTTGCCACAATGCGCTGCTAGCATCTGTGCCACCAGCTGCTTCTTGTCATGCTTTGTGAGATCAGGTCTGAAAAACTGCTTTAGGAACTTTGCCCCGCCTCCAGGAGTTGCCCTAGATTTCAGACCGGAAACATCAATGACTTCAGGTGCAAGGATACAGAGGTTTTTTATTTTTCTTCCTCCAGCTGACCTTCTTCTCAATCCGACGCAGCAAATATCATCTAAGATGATGGCCACAGAAGAGCCCTTACCCGGGAGTTCTGATTCACCTGTAACTTTCGAGGAAGCCAAAAGGACGACCTCTCTAAAGCCGGTTAAGTTTACCAGCGATCCAAAGCACATTCTTGCTGGCATAATTCGGAATGTTTACGCCCACTTCCGCGGTTCCTCATGTCAGAAGATTGCGAAGCGCCTTGATGGCGTCGTTCGCCGCGTGTTTATCCGTAAAAACACCAGAGCTGCTACGATGGAGGCTCTTCTCGTCTACTCCCTCGTTCAAGGAAACGCCGCCTCTGCTACAATCTTTCCAACGAGCAGTCCCCTACCGACCCCTGGCACAAGCGGCGGAGAATCGGTGCAGAACGAGAGCTTCCAGTCCCCCTCAAATACCTCTTCCACCCCCGGCGTATATGACCCTGAATTGATCACCACCTTCTATGACCTTGGTGGGTGGCCTAACTGCGCCTCCATGGCGTCCATGCGACAGATTTGATTCTATAACACCGCAAAGAGCAGTAGTCTGTTGTATTTTGTGCTTCTTATGCCGTCTGCAGTAAAGACCGGTGAGACGGGTCAAATGAAAAAGCTTGAGAAATTGTTGCAGAAGCCTGTTAATGAATTTCTCGTGGCAACCAAACTCTTCGGCAATTCCCTCGCGAACCCCCTCATCCACAAGAAAATAACCAGCTTTGCAACAGCTGTTGGCAGTAGCGGCGAGGCATTACAAAGGGTGGTGGAGCGCCTTGGTCACCTGTCCATGGATTCTTCAGACGCCGTTTCCATCCTTCTGCCAGGTCTTCCAAATGTGGCTTCCTTCGTCCGCAAAGTTGGTTTCTTTGCATTTGAGGGAGTATTCATGCAGCATGGTAAGATTCTCCCTTTTACGTTTTCAGGCGTGCATGTAACGCTATTGATAAACGAGGTCACGTCCATTACTTTCAATGCGACACAGGCCCCTATGCCATGCCAGGTTTGCCATGCGGCGGAAACCTCACGGGAAACATGTTAGAAACTGTAACTGGGAAGAAGCTCACCAAGGTCTACCACGTCTACAAGTACATAAAACCAATCCGTGCTTCCACTATTCCCGATAGCGTGTGGGCAAATTCCAATGAGACTCAACTTGCAGCGCATCTCATCCAGCAGCAGCCTGATGGACTGGGGCAATACCTGGTTGACCACCTTCCAAGAGTCTGCGCAAGATCTTCTCTATTTGACAAGTGCTCTAAAACGCCTACTGTCAGAGGGAACGAAGCGGAGAAGCAACTCTGCGATTTCATCCATAAACACCACAGTTTTTTCTTCAAAGTCGAAGGTAGGCCCCGGCCTCAGTTCCCTGTGGCTTTCGTGAATAAGTATTGCTGGTATCCTCCTGCACACGGCTGTTTTTTGGTGTGCGCTGCGCTTCAGGCGCCGGAATGTTTTCCCAGCGCAAGAGCATGCAGCCTGCCATACGTGGTATACTTCCGCGAGCACATCATGCCCTTGGTCGCGCCGCTCGTTCCGTCCGTCGCTTCTTCTTGAGCAAGACGTTCGCCGCTTTGGTACTTGGAACGGGGGTCGGCGGTATGTGTGTAGCAGCAGGTTTGGCAGGTGTTCTGGGCGGCTCTATGTGCGCTGTAGCTGCCTTCGGCGCCTCGGGCTTGTCTCATCGTTTGTTCGCTGTTGCTCCCTTTGGAGTCAAACCGCCAATTCCGCTCAGCTTGGGCGCATTCTTAGCAACGGACTTTGACCGCAATCTGCAGATCGCGGCCAAAAGCTTTGAGGGCCCGTTGCAGCCGGAAATTGAAGAAACAAGATTGTAGTCGGCATCCTTCCGGAAGCTGCTACGTTTTTGTCGCTTATATTTTTTTTCAACCGTTTTGCTTCACACGTCGGGCTGGCCTTTTTCCCCTGCCAGTGTGCGGTTTGCCTATGGCACGAACCTACTATTTCGTTACATATGGCATATATCTGTTGTGGGCCGCGCCTTCCAGATACCACCGTTGCCGTCTGGCGCTTCATGTGGCGATGCTGCAACGCGCTTGCTACGCGCTGGTGTCCTTTGCCGTTCTTGCGTCTCCCATTAAGCAGGCGGAGGGCTCACTGCACTTTTTCGCGTTCCTATTCTTTGGTTTCATAGCTGCCCACCCCGAAAACAAGTATATTGGCTTGAGATTCAAGAACAGACAGGTTGCAATAACGGCTTGCACCACAGCGTAGCGCCGACACGCATAATGCCTCATATACACGCTGAGTGGCCAGTTGGTGGATGCTCCTATAAGCTGGTAATGCCTTGTTACTTTCGTGGAGTGCCAGGTCCGCACCATAATCATCCTCCGTAACAGTTCCTAACTTGCTGTGGTGGAGGCTCTCTTCATCGTCTCGCTCATTCACCGAACTGCAGCCTGTTACCAAAGTGCTCGCTAACCGTTCCATTTCCTCCATGTGGCGAGAACGGGCGAGAACTCAAGTAAGGCATTTATAAGTTCCAGGCTCCCTTATATACCTCTTACGCCTTCAGCATATGTGACCGCGCGCTCAGCGTCGCCTTCTATAGCATTGTAGGTCGGCAGATCAAGTCTCCATACCCACCTGCGCCACAAGCAAACAAACGCTTGGAAATAAAAGAACAACATATACGTTATTCTATATAACGGGCCCAATAATGATATGGGCTTATATCGTTTGCAGCCTGAAGCGCTCCTCTGCGTTTCTTAGCCGTCAACAGGAGAGAATTTCTTGGCTCAATAGCTCGCTCAGAATGCAGAGATATTGGACCCCGACAATAAAATGGTGTTTTTCTTTTCCATGCATTTATTGAACCAAATGGGAAAGCGTCGGGGTCCGAATTTCCAGAAGAAAGGAGGTTTTGTGTGCGAAAATCCTAGCTAGTCCTTATGCCCTTACTTACGTATGTGCACAGCAGCAAACGCCCAGCCTCGTATATGAAAACCTCTCCGATACCACCCGAGATCGAGGAGGCGGCCATTTAGCGATCACTGTGGGGCCAAAGCCCGTGCAGCGAACTTCACCTCAATCACGGCAAAAGCTGAGCGGAAGCCCCAGCTTGGGCCGTGCTTGTTTCAGTTTAGACTAGTCTAAGCTTAGTGGGAGTGAAATTAGCTGGGTTTTCATTGGGTTTGACATTATTTCAAACTGCTGTCACCCACTTAAGGGGGCAGCCCACAGCAAAAATAAGCACGCATCTAAGGAGACACGTAGTGCTTAAATAAAATCGAGACCTAAGCTTCGAACGTTAAGGCCGAAGTCTCGATAAGAGGGTTAAGGCTCGAGTCAAGGAAGCCCCAAGGCGTTAGGGACGCTTAAGGGGACCGAGCCATCTGTGGGAAACCTACCCGTGGGTGGGAAAGAGAACATTTATAGTGGACTGTAGAGTGGCTAGGTTCTGTTCGCAATGATATTAAGGGTATTTCTGCGGAATGAAAAAACTGATATTGTTCTTGGGCAAGGTTTCACTTGCCTTTCGGACCTTGACTTTCGTCTGTGGAGACTGAAAAAGAGTGCGATGTCGAAGTTAGGTGCTTTTCAAACAGCATGGCTGGGTATATAGGCTCAGCTTGCAGAAATCGGAGAAGTTATTAAATATTTTAATGCATATTTAGAGGACCAGTGAGCAGTTCTCGAATTCGCGAGGCTGAGCACTGAAGGTGGCAGAGGCTGTGTAATCAACACTGCTCTCACGGATTAGGCTGAGTCGAGGCCCTAGCCTGTGCCGTGTTCTGTTACCCTATAATTAAATTAATCTAAGAAACTTCATATTGGCTAGGCCATTACTTAATTAACATAAGCATCGAGAGTTGAGGCCAAGGGCTTAAGGTCAAGGTCTTGAGACCCAAGACAAGCCCCAAAGCCGTGGTGCGGCATCCAGGTACCCGTGGGACTTCACTTCAGGAAGTCAGACAGAGCTGTTGTGACATATTTTTGGGTATAGAAATGTTCTAATCTAAATATTATTATTATTATTGATTAGAGGTGTCTTTTATGTAATTCGTGTAGTATTTCAAGTGTCTTGAATACCCCAGACCCTGTTGATGTGGTCGACGGCCTCCTCTTTTGGGCTCCGGCCTATATTCGGCCACTGCCATTTAGAGTTTGGGTGTTCCTGATATTAAACAGAGTGTCTAGGCTAACTGGACTTATGGTTTATCTCACAGGACAAAGGGAACAGGGTCAAGGTTTCCGCATTAGAAGATGTCTTAATAGCGATAATGGGTTAGGGGTTAGGGTTGGCGTGCCTTTAAGGCCCCAGGTGAAGCGCTAATGGCAAAGGGTTTGTGTTAGCCTTTTAAGGCAGGGTTTGGCTCCGGTTTTGTGAGAACCTTCCCTAATTCACGCAATTAGAAACAGGCGGCTCATTACGGATCCAAAAGGAGCACGGGAAAGCGCGAGTGCAGTAAACCTCCCTGACTTGACCTCCAGCTGTCCAAGACTCCCACTGACGATCTAGACTGCCAGTACAATTACTATCGCTACTGTGAACGTCAACAGTCGTCGCTTTCTTTCACAGAATAAGACTAAAGTGTCCCTAGGACTGCAGGAAATGCTTCATTCCCTAAAAAAACCTTGGTGCCCTCTGCACCCTGTTTCAAGGGCTGCAGAGTACAAAAAGTCTGTCGATATTTAGTTTGGCGTGACTGGCCTCATATTCAATGAGTATAAATGTATTCACTAACTGTCTTATAACGCAGACATAATGTAGTGAGCTTCACTACAATCACGGCTCAGGCGTGCTTGTCTTAAGCAGTGAGCCTGCGCCGTGCTCTTGTTTCGTTTCACCTATCCACTTATATTTTAATTATGAATAGGAAACATTAAGTTAAGGGGCTTTTCTATAGTTGGTGGTGTTATTGTTATGGGACTATGAGGGTTTTGTTCAAGTATTTTGATGTTGTGTGAGAATCAGGGCTTCACATGTTGAGGCTTATATGGTTCTGAGTTAAAAGCTAGTGTTGTTTGAGAAATTAATTTAATAATTAAGCCCATGATGTTTCTAAGGGCTGAAAGTAGCTTAGAAAAGCAGTTGAAAGCCTCGAAACAGAGTGTGTGGGGGCTTGCGATCGCTTAGGGGTTGGCAGCTCCTGATCCTTGGTCAGAACTTTTGTTATGTCCTTTCTCCTGCATTAAAACAGCTTAACGATTTTGGATTGAAGTCGCATTAAGCTAGAATTTGTCGAGAAAGCGCCGGTGGATGTCAGAGAGGGGCCAGATAAACCTCGCAGATATCAAGGCACGGTGGGGTAAGGAATTGGTTATGTCCCAAAGGTATTCGTTGAGATACTAGCGTTCCTAAGTTGTCGATGAGATTAATTGATATTATTAGTTATGGCATTAAAGCTGGGCATCAAAACGTTGACCTCACTCTCAGA
This sequence comes from Eimeria nieschulzi, assembly GCA_000826945.1. Classification (NCBI taxonomy): domain Eukaryota; phylum Apicomplexa; class Conoidasida; order Eucoccidiorida; family Eimeriidae; genus Eimeria; species Eimeria nieschulzi. The sequence continues at coordinate 15,848 of JRZD01019964.1, forward strand.
TTTTGGACGTAGCGGCTCTACAGATCGGGGTGCTGAGGGAGACGTGATTTCTGAAAAGCAGCAACTCTTTCGGAAACTCCTGGAATGCTTCAATCCCATTGTGTACAAGGAAACGGTGAAAGTTAACCTATACGTCTGTATATTGCAAAAGTATTTATATTGCAAGTTACCAGGCCTTCTAGGTCGTCATTGGGAGTCTAGGATAGCCAGTGATCGAGTTTGAATGATTTTAAAGCTTTCGCGTTTTCCTGTTTCTTTTGTATCGCTAAACAGTCACCTATTTTTGATTGAAAAACTAGGGAGGGTTCTCACAATTTTTGTGAACGACCAGGGTAAATTCAAAGAGTAGCAAGGCTGAGCTAGCGGAGCCATAGGGGCTGTAATAGCGAGGAAAATTGTAAAGTTGAGGTGAAGAACGAGTTCTTTTGACAAAGGGGGCATGAAATATTAATTAATCATTATTATTTGTTTAAGCTAGGACAGGCGAGGTAAAAAGGCAATTTAATTTAAACGAAATTCAACTTTGTGGACCAGCTAGCACGCCTGAGGGCCCGGCGAATGTTTGAGTATAAATCCGTGAAACAAGGAGTTCTAGCTGCTGCAGCTCATTATTCAAAGGAAGGAAACAGGGAACGTAACTCCACCACAACCAGACAGTGCGCGGAACGCTCTCAATAAAAGTTCCAGACAGGGAATCGAGACGAATCCGGCAAACGGTGGTTTGAGGTGCATGAACTGACTGTAACATGGCACGAAGATACTGTGAAATGTTCAAAACAAAGAATCTGAGACTGAAATGGATACCCTTAGCATGCCTCAGAAGGAAGTACGAACAAAGTGTGGAAAGTAACAAGCAAGCGATATCTTGCGAGGGTTAGGCAGAACGGATGGCACACGAACGACGCCGTCTCAGAACCCAGGAGAGGTGCGACGCGACTTTGGAGGGGGCTTTACGCTTTATGCTGAGGACACCTGCCCCATATGCTACTAAAGGGCAAGAAAACCCAGAAGGACCAGCGGTGTATCGAAGAAATTCCGGGACGGACGACAATGACAACATGGAGCCCGATCTGCTACGGGAGCAACCCGGCACGGCCATCAGAAGACTATACGCAGGTGCGCCTCCGAAACTCGATGGTACACAACTGAGGCACTGGCTAAGCATTGCTCAATGTTACTATGACATACTGGGGTATTCAGAAGAAGAGAAGGTTATGGATGCTACTATCAGATTGGAGGGAAAGACCTTGGGCTACTGGTGCGCGGTGGAGCGTGGTGACCCTCAGTCCCTACCGGTAGACTGGGAAGGGTTCAAGTTATTTACGTTGGACCGTTTCAGCGGACAGACAGTAAGTGCTACCATTAGGCGGTTACAGCAAATTGAGTACAAGGGTGACGCGGATGAGGTGGCAGAGCAATTCGCTGAGGTGCTGACTGAAGGGGAGTCTCCACCCCCGGAGATGTTGAAGGACCTATTTTTACGTATCTTTCCGTATCGCTTGGTGGCAGGTGTGATTGTGGCAGTGCTGGATAATTGGATTCAGGCAAAGGGTTTAATAAGAAGAATGCTGGGAAAAGAGCAAGAGTATGCACTGCGGTCGTATAGCATGGCGAGTGATACGTGCCGCAGGGAAATAACAGACCATCTAGAACCCAATAAAGCTGAATGGGTACCACTTCGTGGGTTTAGGCAGAAGCACCAGGCCTACAGGGACCTAAGAGAAGACGGCAGAAACTCAAGAGGCAATTGTGGAGTGCCATGCCAACACTACGCTACTGGAAGGGACCCAATTCCTGAGAGGCGAGTGCAAAGCAACAGGCGAAGAGGTGATCAGGTTCTATGCCTGCGGTGGTGAAGGCCACAAGGCTAGAGCATGCCCCATCGGCATTTTGTTTGGCAACAGGGAGGAACAGAGGTACCGGAGGTGCGGGGGAATCGGACACTGGACTACCGCGTGCCCTACACAGACTGACTACAAGCAGGACATTCCCAGGGAATCAGCTCTCAATGTGGCTGAAAGCGAGGTCCTCCATCTAGAAGACAGGGAAATGAACATGGCTAGGTGGCGAAGTGGACCACCAATCTAGGTTTAGAGTAGAGTCCATTAGCGCTAGAAGCAACATGAAGACTAACAGCATCCACGGCAGCCTTCCGACGATGTTACTAATCGGTGGAGCCAAGTCCCAACGAGAGGCGAACGGAGACAACTTACGTATCAGTAAACGAGGGACTGATTCAGTAAGTAGTTCCAAAATGATTGTGACTCCGTGTTCTTTGTTTCCTGAGCAGAGAGGTCACAGGCACAAATTGGGGAAACAAGAAGGATCAACTTCGCTACTATAGAAAATAGAGACAAAAATCGATTGTTTATGGATTAATCAAAACACATTAATGTAGGCCAGTGACACAAATAAAATTGCGACGCCCTGCTGTTTGCCTACTGAACAGTGGCGCCACGAAAATTAATCAAAACTGCAAGAGAAATTCACAGCATGTTCAAATATAACAGAGAGGAGGCCTGAAGGCGAACGAAGAGAACCGAATGGGGATCAACAAACCGATGAAGTTGGCTACGCATCAAGACAATTAAAAGGGAGTAAATTAGCTAGATAAGAACATACTACATTTGCGTCACACAGAAGTGCGGAAGACAACCACATATCCAATGAATTCAAAAGAGTGGATTTCAGAGGGGTTGCATCAGACAGCTGGCAGAATTCGAACCAAGGTGGTAATATGGTTAGCCAGGGGATATTCGAAGAAGTGCATGGCAAGGGTTCGAGAATGCCCGAGATGATCAAGCGTAATAAGTACTCTAAAGTCAACGGAAGCCTAATCAATAGTTATACTGTTGCAGCATTAGAAACACGAGGTCCTGTGTGGTTACTAGAAGTTCGAGTAGGTAAAGGTCGATTTGAGGGGCTGGAGGACACTGGTGCTAGTCGATCTTTTGTCACCCCAAGCGTTGTGATGCAAACATGGTGGTTTGCAAAAGAATTAGACACTGCAACTAAATTTACGGTGGCATCGGGAAACGCGTTACACGTGGAGAAGATGGTGAAATCAGCTAAAGTTGCAGTGGGCGAATTGCGCACCAGTGTACATTTATTAGTTGCTCAAGTTCCGTACCCTGTAATGCTCGGGACGGACTGGCTACAGCAAGAATCTATGGGTTGGGACTTTAAGTAGTTCAATTTAATTAAATGGCGCAATGGCAAACAGTTATCATTACCTGTTGATGTGAAGGGTGGAAAACAAATTCAATTTAGTAGAAATATGTGAACTACCTGAAGATATACAAAATAGTCTACTAGCACCCGAAGCTAGACAGCAGATGAAAGGGGATGTTCAACGTTTGGGAACAGAAGAAGCTACGCACTTCTAAGGCCTACACCGAAGAGATACAGGAGATGCAAGAAGATTCACAAAATGGTGCCTATCAAAAGACTACTGACTGAATTGAAACAAAAGCAAACCAAAGGCCATCTACACCCCGATTGTTTACAATTAGGTTAATTGTGTGAAAAACGCAGATGATGACGTTGTGGCGATTTTGAATGAGGGCCGAAGCTGATCGGAGAACGATGACAAGAGTGCATTGATTCAACGTGGCAAAAGGCCAGTAATTGATGTGATGTAGGTGGAATGTGCAACGGTAGCAGAATGCCGAGGGCTTACATATATGAAATTAAAAGCATGGATTGAAGGGGAACGACGCAAATATCCTCGATTAATTAGGTAATATATATGCAAATACAAGAAGATTTTCATAGATAGTTCATCCCCAGGAATACCGCCTGAACGAATTATAAATCACACAATCACACTAGTACCAGACAAAATACCCAGTAAAGGAGCAATCGGTCGACTAGCAGCAGAGGAACTAGGGCAACAGAGACAGACTTTTAAGCAGGTGAAGGAGGCCAAGTGGATTACCATGACGTGGTCTCCTTTTGCAGCTCCGTCAATGCTGGTCACCAAAAAGGATGATGGCTCTGGGAAACAACAATATCAAATGGTAGCTAATTATTAGGAAATCACCTCTATGACAATATCCCCAGAGTTCCCATTGCCTACCATACAAGATATTTTAGACTTACTACGCGGCGCTAAAGTATTTACTACAATCGACATGGATCAAGGCAAATTTATTGAGCCAAAGGACTAATACAAGACTGCATTCCGAACATGTGTGGGGCAATATGAATTTAAGGTCATGCCGTTGGGCTTAGGAGAAGCAGCAGGAATTTTTCAACCGGTTATGAACCATATGTTTTTTCACTTAGTGGGTAAAGGGGTAATAGCCTACCTTGATGATCTTTAGGTTTACAGTCCAGATGTCGAAAGTCATGGCAGACTACTTGACAAGGTATTATTCAGCTTGAAGACCAACAAGATAAACTTCAAGATCTCCATGTGTACATTTGGAGCATCCTCAATTGAGTACCTGGGTTACAAGGTGGGAGTAGAAGGTATCATTCCAAGTTCATCGAAAATTCAAGCAATCTGTATCTGGCCTGAAGAATTGCGTAACGGGCACACAAGTGAAGCAAGTTATAGGAACTATTAATCATCGTCGTATGTTTATGGGGGCGAAATTTGTTGAGATGGAAAGAGCATTAATTGAGTTAACCAAAGAGGGGGCAGAATTGAAGGGGACAGCAGAACACACAGCGGCACTTAAGGCTCTAAAGGGCAAATTGGTGAACCACGTGAGTCTACAACTTCCAGATACAAGCAAGTCCTCCGTGCTCAAGAAAGATGCATCAGGTTATGCAGTGGGCGCAGTCTTAGAACAAGATGCCAAGCCAGTGAGATTCCTAAGTATGAAAATGTCACCAGCTGAACAACGATACCCTACCTATGATCCAGAACTGCTCCCATTAATAAGGGCTTTAGAGAAATGGCAAAGATTATCGTTAAAAGCACATGTTGCTGTATATACTGATCATAGAGCGTTGCAGTATTTGCATTATCTTAAAGGAGACAAGTACGTACGTGGAAGGGTGGCGAGGTGGTTGGCCTTTTGGTGGACTTCCCGAACTTGAAGATGAAATATTATGCAGGTTCCAATAATGTTGCGGCATCTGATTTATAGCGCACACCAACACGAAGAGCCAGAAGTGCAAGAAACGCAGGGGAGAAACACTGCGGCACCAACTGTCGACGAAGTACTATTCGTTGTATCACAAATTGACGCAAACTACAACAGCAACATTACGCTATCGACGAGCAACCATTCAACATTTACAAAAGAAGCCTACAGCAACCCATAAGCTCAATGGTGCTGGTCAACAGTGGGTTTGTGCGCTAGAGGAATGCACTATTCTTGGGGATATTCACAAACGCGCACGTTAGCAGGAAGACGCCATACTGTGGGATGAAATAAACTCAGTGAGACGTGAATTTAAGGTTTAAGGAAACTTACTCTTTATTGGTCTGCAGAGGCTATGACGAATATGCGTTCCTTCAGCCGTTCAGTGCAAACAGCATGTCCTTTACCAATGTCACGATCACCCTACAGCAGGACACATGGCAGTACACAAGCCCTACGACATGCTAGCAGGTTTTCACTATTGGGAGGGCGTTCACAGCTATGCGTGCATCTATTTTAGGCCATGCCCTCGTTGCAAAGCAGCAAAATCGATAAGTACAAAGCCTGCAGGACTACTACAATCTGTACAAATCCCAGCAAGAAGACGGGCGAGTGTTTCTTTAGGTTTTATCACGCGCTTACCAGAGATAAAGAAGAAGAATGACGCTATACTCACGTTGATGGATGCGATGATCAAAATAACACATTTTATTCCTACGCGAACAATAGTAACAGCATAAGGCGTAGTTTCTTCACTAGCTGATCACATAGTACGATGTCACGGACTGACGACAGTACATGTTTTTGATCGCCATCGTCGATTCACAGCTGACGTGTGGGAGCTACTGCTCAAACGCTTCGACATCAAGAGGGCATTATCTACTTCCTGGCATTCAGAATCAGACGGACAGACAGAGCGAGTGCACAGGACTATCGAACAAGTTCTACATGCATACATACAAAGTAACGAAAGTGCTTGGGAACAGCTACTTCCTGCGGCGGAATTAGGGTACAACTGTACAATACACAATAGTACCGGACTTACGCCTTTGGAGGTCATGATCAGTGGAAATCCACTACGGGCAGCAAACCTAGACATTGTTGAAGACCTGTCTCTAACTGTCTCTCCGCCCATGACGAAGCTCATTCAACAGTTGGTTGATCGTGCAGCTACGCATATCATTGAGGCGCAGCCAGCACAGCAGTACTACGCAAACAATGACAGGAAGGATGTGCAGTTCAAAGTAGGAGACAAGGCCTGGCTTTCTACAAGATATATGCAACCAAGAGGGACCGCTAAACTTCAACCCAGTTCCATAGGACCCTTTGCTGTTATAGTTAGGATTGGAAAAGCTGCTTGGCGTTTTAGGCTACCTCCGTCTATGGCGGAGCATCCTGTTTTCCATGTGTGTCTTCTTCAACGAAACAAGCCAAGGCCACGGGACATGGGGTAATTTGAAGGCTGGCATCCCCTAGTGCAGCAGCAAAATGAAGAAGATTCAGTCTATGAAGTCCAGTACACTTTAGATTCTAGGAAACATGGTTAGAATAAAGAGATTTTGATAAATTCAAAACGTTTTCCTGAGTCTGAGGCCTCAGGGGAATCCTTGGAACACCTCCAAGGCAGCAAGGCTCTACTGCGTTTATTTAGAGCCTCGCGAACCTCACAGGCCAACCGAAGAAAAATGTAAGAGGAAGCTCAAAATCAGCAAAAATGATTTCTTTCTACCTCGCATCTGCTCAAGAAAAAAAGGGGACAGGCAGGCTGAGGCCTGTCACTGCGAATGCAATCCTCGCAGACGGTGTTCAAATGCACGAGTGAAATGCCTTGGGGGAAAAGGAAAATTTACGTTCATAGGAAAATGCGTATATTTTATCCTTTGTAAATATAAAATTAAAAGTAGAGATGGGCTGTTGAATATTTTCAGTACGGAATTTGTTTTTTTTGAAAGGAGGGGGCAATAAATGTAGTGACCTTCACTGCAATCACGGCTCAGGTGTGCCTGTCCTAAGCACTGAGCCTGCGCCGTGCTCTTGTTTCGTTTCACGTATGCAGTTATATGTTAATTATACATAAGTAACATTAAGCTAAGCAGTTTTTTTACAATTCATAGTGTTACTATTAAGGAATTATGAAAGTTTTGTCTAAGTATTTGGGTGTTGTGCCAGAATCAAGGTTTCACATGTTGAGGCCTATATGGTTCTGAGTTCAATGTTGATGTTGTTTGAGAAATTGATTTAATAGCTTAAACCCATGATGTTTAGCAGATGAAAGCAGCCAAGGAAAGCGGCTGAAAGCCTTGGAACAAATTGTGTGGGGGCTCGCGAACCCCTAGGGGTTGGCAGCTCCTGATCTTAAGTCAAAACTTTTGTTATGTCCTTTCTCGTGCAATAAAAACTCAAACGTTTTGAATTAAAGTTGCATTAAGCTAAAGTTTGTCTATAAATCGCAGGGGATGTCAGAGAGGGGCTAAGCCTCGCAGATATCAAGGCACGCTGGGATAAAGAAATGGATATGTCCCAACGGAGTTCGTTGATATACTAGCGGTCCTAAGTTATCATTGGGATTAATTGATATTATTATTCTTGGCATTAAAGCCGGGCATCAAACAGCTATTCTTAATGTAGGATTTTGGATTCAGCAGCTGTGACGATCGGGGTACTGAGAGAGACGTGCTTTCTGAAAAGCAGCAACGCTTTTGGCAACTCCTGGAATGCATCAATCCGATTGTGTGAGGGAAAACGCTGAAAGTTAACAAACACATCTGTATATTTCAACCGTCTGTACATTGCAAGTTACCAGGCCGTTTAGATCGTCATTGATAGTCTAGGACAGCCAGTGGTCGGGTTTGAGCGCTTTAAAGCTTTCGCGTTTCCCTGTGCTCCATTTGGATCCCTGAGAAGCCGCCCGTCCCTCATTGGGAAAATTGGAGGGGGTTCTTACACTTCCCAAACAGCCGAAGGCCTTTTCGATTCCTTGGAGCCGTCGAACCGCCTGAAGTCGGGATGCTTTGCATCCCGGCACCAGCAAGCTTTTGCTCTCCCAAGCCAGTGACCCCTTCAGCGACTCAACAGGATTAGCCTTTTTCTTCTAACATCAGTCCTGGAGCAATCAATGCCTCTAATGTGGTCACCCGTCCTCCCCTGATCGAGACGGAGAGGACGCACCAAGGATTCTCAGATACGATGAGCCAGCGTCGCTGTATCTGAAGTAGTGTTCATGGGTTTTTTGTATAGGTTAGTCCGGACACAGTTTGCCAGTGTCTCGGGCAGGTACTGAGGAAATGAGTGCTCCATCAACGCTTCAGGTATTATCTGGGTCTTCCCGGTGCGCTTGTAAAGTCCTGTATACGCCTGAAGCCGAAACTGCAATTGGTGATGTGAATCTCAAACCTCTAGCTTCCCTGGGGGGTCCCCATTGAAACTACCAGTAGAAAGATTTCGCGAGGATTTGGGGACGTCCTGGCACGACACAGCGTGCCATGACCGCTACCAATCTCCTGTATGTCGGTTTCTGGCCCGGAAACCGCTAGGGCAGAAGAATACAATACGTAGAACGCAAAGACACATCCACTTGCCTGCAGGCATAGGCATAAGCCTTGTCCCATTGGCCGACCGCTCCTTGTTTTTCCTCTAAAATCGACAGAAATTCTTCTACCTCTCTGTAACTGCGAGGCACGCAATGCAGCCTGGAAAGCCTTTGCAACAGCAATGAGCGTTGCTGGCGTAAACCGAGTTCTCCTCAATCTGTTCCACACCGTCCCTGTTTCCTAGGATATCCCGCAGGCCTAGAAAACCCGGCCGAGCATACGGAACCTCCCTCGCCGGTGTCAACCGCACTTCCATCCCCTCCTCATGCGGACTATCTACCCCGCGACGTACTAATGTTCCCGAACCCAGGAATCCGGCCACATATCCTTCACAGGCGCGCAACTCTTCTTCGCTTCCCACCTTATGCAGGACGGCAGCCTGGTTACTCCGACCTTCACCCAGAGTCGGGGAATGGCCTAGGGCGTCTCTCATCACCGAATCTTTTAGCGACCCCTGACCGTTGCGTTTCGGTGTATATGTACCACATCCGGCTCGCCACATCCTCCTTTTTGCCGGCGGTTTTTCTTTAACCCGGCCACTGGATCCTCCATAACGCTTTGTGCCCGCCATCCTCACTTGTGATAGAGGGGCGCAATAGGCTGCCACGTTCGTGACCCATTGGAACTACCAAGTAATCTAAACGTATCCAGCATGCTCCGATAGTTCAATGCATACGTACGGAGCATTTTTGCCTGTTTGCTTAGGCACCTAGACCCCTGGAATATCTCTGACGGGAGGTTCTAGACTTGCAGTTTAGGGCGCACCTCTCTAAGCCACCGAACTCGAGTAAACGCTGAAGTGGACTCTGGAACTTTAGAAAAGGTTGTGATTATATCTCAAAAATTAGTAATGTCAATCATTCTTGCTTTGCCCTAATGTGCTTGAGCGCAGGGCGAACAGCCTCCGGGTCTCAAGTGGAGCACAGCTAGCCGAGCCTAACACACGACTTTCCCAGAACAGCGCTGCCAACGCAAAACCTTTACCCACGAGTATCAAACAACCTTAGTTTGCCCCAACTTTTATCTATTTTATCTGCAAGTGTAACCGAAACATTTCCAGAACATTTCCGGCGTGCACAGCCAACATCTACACCTTAAGCCTTAGCTCCTAGCTCGGAGGCGCTAGCTGCTGTACGTCAAGACCCAAAATAGGCGAACCACTTTCTCAGTAAAGTCGCCCTACAACTCTTTAAAGGCCAACTCCCCATCTGTCCAATTCAAGGGACCCATTGCATACCCCATACTACGGTTTCCGACGCATTTAGCATCCAGGCCGATAACTCAGCTCGCTCACCCTTACCCACCACAACTTTCCGCCAGGACACTTACTTTTAGCCAATCCACATACTCCACTTCTAATTGCATTTAAACCCAACTGGCTTGGACACACACTACTTTGTCAAACCTTTCCCAGCAGCAGCCGAACATCACACCTCCCAGCCTAGAGTACTGTTTCCGAACCCTAAAACATCACACGGGCTGCCCAGCTTACCCTATAATTTAAAGTTTCCTTAAATGCACCGCTATGATATCTTAAATCCCGAAGCCTTTCAACTTTTATATCCCAGCATACATCCATAGCGCCTCCGACCACCCAGTGCGAATTCACCAGAGGCGTCTTAGAGGTCCATTGTTATTTTGAACGCACGTCCCTTATCTCCTATAATATCCCACTGGCAAAGTGAGCTTAATTCAAAACCCAAAGAAATTCCTTGACCTCCCAAAGACTCCAATTAGTCGATACCGAAACCCCTATTATATACGTCAAGCTGCACGTCCGCCGACACAAACTAGTGTACAGAGGCATCACAGCCCTAATAGGATCCCTATATAAATCTAACCTCAAAATTAAATATTTTTTTTTATCTCACGTCAAGCAGAATCCATAATATGCTAGCATCCCACGGGAACGCCCGCTTCACATCGCCTGCCTACAATCCAACGCTTAGCCGCAGGCGGCTGGACACAGCCATACAAAACTCGCCAGCCCGATATTTCCCTAGATAACCAGTTTCCTAACTAAATTATACGCAATCACACCTTTTCGCAGGTTCTCCGGCCCAAACTGTAGCACAGAACAGCCCAAATTGCTTTTTCGGACACCCAGAGTGCTGCCTGGATCGCTTGACCTAACAACTAAGAAGCTTAACCAAGCGCGTGGTCACTCAGTGAACCCTAATCACCTTAATAACCTATCGCGTAACAATTTGCGGGATGTAACAATGGGCTATCACCCCACTGACTTACACTTAGTCCCATCCCATAGATCAGCTCATAGGAACAGGATGGCTGCCTTATCCTCAAGATACAGATCCTGCCACAACCCCAAGGACTCCGCCGACGTTTTGCACTCCATAGAGGAACCTTCTCACAACGCATATCAAACGCACTCACTGTCCTGCAGCGCCCTTAAAGCACCTCGGCCTACCGTGAAGATACTACCACCGTTCTCACGTAAAACGACTCCAAAACTCTCCTAGCTCACTGACTGAAACGTCAGAAGCTAAAATCTGGGGTGCGTCAGCCCTCGGGGAGCTAGGGCTGGCCGGGCCATTAGGTCACCGGGGCGAATAACACAGAATCGAGAGACCCAGAGACCCTTTTTCGCTCAGTATTCCTTCTAACAACGTTAGCTAACCCTGCATCAACCCTACTTCTAGCCTAAAAGACCCTCAGAGACCTTTACCCGTATTTGACACACCCTAGACCCTATACCTCTAGCCCTTTGACTCTGCGAGCCGTACCCGGAACCGTGGAGGGCCATACCAAGCCCAAACCTAGACCGTACTCGCCATTCGGGCGTCACCTTAAGGCGGCAAACCCATCCAGAGCCTTTCATACAAAGGGGGTAACCTCAAAAACATTATATCTCAGTCACGTATGAGGTAAAACCCCGATCACATGGTTAGGTTCGCAAGACGCTGCCTAGGCGAGACCCACAAAGGCTGTAAAAGGGAGGCAGAAGAAAAAGCAGTCAGCCTTCTCAGAACAAGGCCGAAATGAGGAGAGGTGTACTTTATTTAGAGCTCTTAGCTGTAGCTCGAGCCTTAGAGATACAAGGATACCTTGTGGCAACCGCCAAAGTCACGGACTATATCGACCAAGAGGCCCTACAATTTTTGAAGCAAGTGCAGACTGACAAACCCGACTGGAAACGCTTTGCATGGTTTCTGGACTTCCTGGCGGGCGTCCAGCAGCTAAATGTTGTAAACCAGCAGGGTGCAACTAACGTATTTGTGCATGCCTTGTCAGGAATTCTCATCTTTGACCAAGAACCCGCAAGAACCCCGCCCGACTTCAGCCACCAACTCAACAGCTGCAGCAGTTAATGGACCTGTTAATCTGCTGGCTTCCAGAGACGCTTTCAACAGCCTAGTAAACGTAGGAGTCTTAGGCACGCCCAAAACCGACATCCTACTTTTCCTGCGAGCCCATGCAATACCTAATTCGATATTCCTTACATATGCTGTAGGGGGTCCGGGCTTCAAATTCGCGAAGACCCATCTACAGGTACAAACGCCGCGAATCCATTAACACAAGATGTAGTGCACATCACTACAATTATGGTTAAGACGTGCTTGTCCTAAGCACTCAGCCTGTACCGTGCTCTTGCTGCATTTCACGTATGCACTTATATGTTAATTATGAATAAGTAAAATTACCTTAAGGGTTTTTTCTATAATTGGTGATGTCATTATTAAGGGATTATGAAGATTTTGTCTATGTATTTGGGTTTTGTGGCAGGATCGGAGCTTCACATGTTGAAGCTTATATGGTTCTGACTTAAATGTTGATGTTGTTTTAGAAATTGATTTAGTAGCTTAGGCCCATGATGTTTGGCGGCTGAATGCAGCTAAGGAAAGCAGCTGAAAGCCCCGGAACAGAGAGTGTCGGGGCTCGCGAACCCCTAGGGGTCGGTAGCTCCTGATCATGAGCCAGACCTTTTTTTGTCCGTACTCGCGCATTAGTAGAAAGCTCAAACATTTTCAATTAAAGTTGTATTAAGCTAGACTTTGCCTAGAAAGCGCCGGTGGATGTAAGAAAGTGGCCAGATAAGCCTCGCAGATATCAAGACACAGTGGGGTAAGGAATTGGTTCTGTCCCAAAGGTGTTCGTTCAAATACTAGCCTTCCTAAGTTATCATTCAAATTAATTGACATTATGATTTATGGTACTAAACCTGGGCATCAAGAAGCTGACCTTATTCTCAGATTTTGAACTCAGCAGCTCTGAAGATCGGGGTGCTGAGGGAGACGCGCCATCTGAAAAGCAGCAACGCTTTCGGAAACTCCTGGAATGCTTGAATCTTATTGTTTAAGGAGAAACGGTGAAAATTAACAAATACCTGCGTATATTGCAAGCGTCTCTATATTGCAAGTTACCATGCAGTCTATATCGTCATTGGCAGTCCAGAACAGCCGGTGGTTGAGCTTGAGTGGTTTAAAGCCTTCGAATTTTCCTGTGCTCCTTGTGAATCGCTGAAGAGCCGCCTGTCCGGAATAAGGGGAAATAGGGAGGGTTCTCACATGGTCGCCTAGATTGTCATTGGCAGTCTATAGAAGCTAGCGGTAAAAACAAACAGGCTCGACCCATTGGCGTTTCCCTCTGTTTTTTCGGGCCTTTAGGGGCCTGGCTATCTCTAGTTACAGCAGCTAGAAAAGGTTCTTAATATAAAGCGCTGGCCGCCCTGCTTTTAAAGCCTTATCGAGGCGCTGTGAAATAACCTTTTCATTAAGCCAATTCTACTGCATTGTGAAGCTTTTTTCCGGCACCGGACTAAATTCTATGGCCTTCTGCTGTTTAGTAAAAGCCCGAAATTATCACTATAAATCGGCGTTGATAGAATAGGCGTCCACACTGTGCTAGACACCCTCCGCCTATGCAGCAAAATACAGCATGTGCCCAAAACTTCTGTCAATTATAGTAGGCTTTCCGAAAGCTAATTCTAATGATTCGAGGCGTCTAATTTTACAGGCATGCAAAACACAAAATAGGCAATGTTTTCCCGAAGAAAGGAGTCGTCTAAAAAATTAGTCCTTTTGCGCGCGCTTCCCTAGAAATCGTGCATGCCCGAATTGGTTCTATTCCTACATGGGAATCACCCCGGCTACCTATTCCGCACTTTCAAACTGCGTGTTGGTGCTAGCGGCAAGAATAAGCTCATTTTATTCGGCGACGTTCATTTTTAAACTGAGTGCTTGCTCTTCTTGATATGAATATGCGTATGGCCCACAGTAAAGTCTCCCCTTGTTTCCGCTAGTATTACATGGAGAATGGTCACCTAGGGCATATAAGCCATGAAGCGCATTTACATTGCTTCGAGCATGTGCAACTGTACTGTCTAGAATAAATGTCGCGCACTTAGCTTTCTTACCTGTGTCAACCCATTACCGACTTGGTCTCTTATAACCTACTATGAATTTCCTACAACTGCTTCTCGTTGATGGACTCCAGCAACTAGCCGCATGGCAAATGTCATTTACCAAATGAATAATGGTCAATACCTGGGTTCTAACTTGATGAACAGGTATAACAGGGTTGTAGTTAACTACAGCTTAGGAGGTGGATGCTTATGAACTTTCCCTGTTAGGCCGAGATGTTGCTCCAGGTCTTTTCTGGTCTCGGGACTTCCTTTTCTCGACCTGATGACTTGATGTCGTTCGCCGCTTTCTACGATGCTCGTTCATGTAGGCGTAACATGCCCAGCAGTGATGCCGACCGCGCAAATATGTGCCAACGCGTACTAGGTCTATTCGGTCCCTCTAGCTCTTGTATTACAGGCGAGCTGCTCAGTCAAGTGAGGGAGTTAACGCTATCCGTTGCGCTGTTGCCTGGGCTTCCAGCATGCTTTTGTAATGTGCGCGTCAGCGTACCTTACGGTTACGAGATGCATTGAATGCTGTAAGGAGAGGCGGAAAATTGTCAACGTTGGCTTCTGGCTGCTACCTGGCTGGTAATTCCGGGAAGCCCTTCCTCTTGACCGGATAACGCAGGTAAGGCTTATCTTTGTGTTCATCCAAGCAGTGCTGGACTTTGTAGGCCGGTAGTCTGTTGTCAGCTTTGACCACCACCTCCCACTCAGTGTTGTCTAGTATATGCTTCGGTGTCGGACTGTCTCCGAAAACTAAAGACAAGCAGAACACCGGATAAATACGCATTGCAGGCGGAAATGCTACCATGCAAGCAGCCTAGCCGATACATTCACTAATGGGAAAAGGTCCGACGTCCTATTGGGCAAATATAGGGCTACCGCGTGGTGCCGTATATTTTCTGGAAATGCACTGTTTGTCGTAAACTGCGAACGCAAGAAGCCGTCAACAGGCATCTGCATAGGTCTTAAAAAGCATTTCACGTGGTCTGGGCGCGCTGAGGCACGTTCCATTAATACCTGAAAGGCCTTCATCATGGGCGGTGTTACTGTTGGGGTTGGACAATCCACCAAGTCCAGGACTTGTGTGCATATGGGGTTTTCAGCTGTCATAACTTCGAACGGGGATAATCCAATTGCTGCATGGCTGGGACAATTATAAGCAAGCCGCAGAGCTGGCAAGATGGCTGGCCGCTCCTTTTCTCGGCTTTATATGTAAGTACATCTGCTCGATTGTCATGCCGGCTCGATCGGTTTGGCCATCAGCCTGGAGATGCCACGCAATCGATAGTGCCCCCTTAATGCCAAAACGCTGGCAAAATAAACTCCAAAACTTCAAGAAAAACCTGGATATCGCTGCTCAAAATAATAATTCGAGGTAGCCCATGATACAGGACGACAGGATCTGAGAAAGTTAAACGAACCTCGCTGTTGGTATGAAATGAGCTATTTTGCTTTAAAAGTCCAATACCGTCAGGATTACATCTTTGCCTTTCTGGCTCTTGGGAAATCCAAGAATGAAATCGAGAGATATTGTAGTCGATCTGTAAAAGGGTGTTAGGTGGTTGTATGAGTCCCGCTTGCTTCAGCGATAATGCGTTCGACGATCAACAAGACAGACACTTTTTCACGGATGTTGCGGTATATGCACATATTCCTTTGCAATAAATGATAAGTGCATCTTTGTGTCTGCCTTCCTGACACCAGGGTGTCCAGCGGGTGCTAGGTAACGATGAGTCTAAAGCATTCGTTGTGGCAATCAAGAAAAATTTGGAACCCAAATGCGCCAGAATTCCTGTAGCTGAATACCCAAATGACGGCATTGAAGCTTGAAATATCTGTGTGTTTCTACCATGAGTGGGCTGCCCTCAGCCTCTCTGGCACGCTCCAACGACATGCCAAATTCCCTGCAATGCTGAATAGCTGCTTCCCATGGTTTGCCGCCAATCCCTTGCATTTCAGTCAGCGCTCCGTGTCTTCTGTAAAAATTCTTTCTATTTCCCCTACATACAAGAGGGGGGCTTTTCAGGGATTCAAAAGGAGCGCCGCGAAACGCAAGAGATTTAAACCACTCAAACTCATCCACCGGCGGTTCTCGACTGCCAATGACGATATAGACGGCTTGGTAACTTACAATATAGAGAGGCTTTTAACATACAGAAGTACTTGTTAACTTTCACCGTCTCCCCTCACACAATGGGATTGAAGCATTCCAGGAGTTGCCGAAAGCATTGCTGCTTTTCAGAAAGCACGCATCCCTCAGCACCCCGATCTTCAGAGCTGCTGAGTCCAAAATCTTAGAATAACATCGGCGCCCGAATGCCCATCGTTAATACATAAATAATAATATTAACAAATGCCAACGATAACTTAGGAACGCTAGTATCTCAACGAACACCTTTCGGACAGAACCAATTCCTTATCCTAGTGTGCCTTGATATTTGGGAGGCTTATCTGGCCCCTCTCTGACACTCACCGACGATTTCTAAACAAACTATAGCCTAATCAACTTTTATTTCAAATGTCCAGCTTTCTTTTGATGCGCGAGTGAGGATATAAGAAACGTTTTCACAAAAGATCAGGAGCTGCCAACCCCTAAGGGTTCGCAAGTCCCGACACACTCTGGTCCGAGGCTTCCCGCTGCTTTTCTAAGCTGCTTTCAACCCGTAAACATTATGGAATTGAGGTACGTCATGAACGTCTCTAACAATATCAACATTTAAGTCAGAACCATATAAGCTTCAACATGTGGACCCTTGATTCTGACACAACACCCAAATACTTAGAGAAAACCTTCATAATCCCTTAATAATAACACCACGAACTGTAGAAAAACTGCTTAGCTTAATGCTACTTATTTCTAATTAACATATAAGTGCATAGGTGAAACAAAACAAGAGCACGGCGCAGGCTCAGTGCTTAGGACAAGCACGCCTGACCCGTGATTGTAGTAAAGTTCACAATAATTATTGCCCCCTCCTTTCAAAAAGAACAAATTCCGTACTGAAAATATGCAACAGCCCAGCTCTCTTTTTAATTTAATATTTACAAAGCATAAAATTTATGCATTTTCCTACTATTGTAATTTATCCTTGTCCTCCAAGGCATCTCACTCGTGCATTTGAACACCGTCTGCGAGGATTGCATTCGCAGTGACAGGTCTCAGCCTGCCTGCCCCCTTTTTTCCTTGAGCAGATGCGAGGTAGAAAGAAATCATTTTTGCTTATTTTCAGCTTCCTTTTATAGTTTTTTTCGGCTGGCTTGTGGGGTTCGCGAGGCTCTAAATGAACGCAGTAGAGCCTTGCTGGCTTCGAGGTGTTCCAAGGGTTCCTATTAAGCTCCAGACTCAGGAAAACGTTTGCCCATTACCAAAGGCGCGTTATTTGAAATATGTCCTCGAGATTCTAAAGTGTGCTCCACTTCATAAACTGGATTTTCATCATTTTGCTGTTGCACTAGGGGATGCCAACCTTCAACTCACCCCATGTCCTGTGGCCCTGGCTTTCCTCATTGAAGGAGGCACACACGGAAAACAAGATGCTGCGTCATAGACGGAGGTAGCCTACGACGCCAAGCAGCTTTTCCAATCCTAGCTATAACAGAAAAGGGTCCCATGGAATTTTGTTGGAACATAGGTGTCTCTCTTGGTTGCATGTATCTTGTAGAAAGCCAGACCATGTCTCCTACTTTGATCTGCACATCCTTCCGGTGGTTTTTTGCGTAATGCTGCTGTGATGGCTGCTCCTCAATGATATGCGCAGCTGCACGATCAACCAACTGTTGAATGAGCTTCGTCATGGGCGAAGCGACCGTTGGGAGACAGGTCTTGAACAATGTCTAGGTGTGCTGCTCGTAGTAAATTTTTACCAATCATGACCTCAAAAGGCGTACGTCCGGTACTATTGTGTACTGTACAGTTGTACCCTAATTCCGCTGGAGGAAGTAGCTCCTCCCCAGCACTTTCGTCACTTTGTATGTATGCGTGTAGAATTTGTCCGATAGTCCTGTGCAGTCGCTCTGTCTGCTCGTCTGATTCTGAATGGCAGGAAGTAGATAATGCCCTCTTGATGTCGACGCATTTGCGCAATAGCTCCCACACGTCAGCTGTGAATCGAGGATCGCGGTCAAAAACGTGTATTGTGGGTAGTCCGTGACATCGAACTATGCGATCAGCTAGTAAAGAAACTACGCCTTCTGCTGTTCCTGTTGTTTGCGTAGAAATAAAATGTGCTACCTCGACCATCGTATCCACCAACGTGAGTATAGCGTCATTCTTCTTCCTTGTCTCTGGTAAGCCCGTTATAAAATCTAAAGAAACACTCGCCTATCTTCTTGCTGGGATTTGTACAGATTGTAGTAGTCCTGCAGGCTTTGTACTTATCGATTTTGCTGCTTTGCAACGAGGGCATGGCCTGAAATAAATGCGCGCATAGTTGCGAACGCCTGTTCAATAGTAAAAACCTGCTAGCGTGTCCTAGAACTTGTGTACTGCCATGTGTCCTGCTGTAGGGTGATCTTGACATTGGTAAAGGACATGCTGTTTGCACTGAACGGCTGAAGGAACCCATATTCGTCATAACCCGTGAACACCAGTAAAACGCAAATTTCCTGTAAGTTTAAATTCACGTGTCATTGAGTTTATTTCATCCCACAGTATGACCTGTTCATGCTGACGTCCGCGTTTGTGAATATCGCCAATAACAGTGTATTCCTCTAATGCACAGACCCACTGTTAACCAGCACCATTAAGGCTATGGATTGCTATACACTTCTTTTGCAAATGCTAAATGGTTGCTCGTCGATGGCGGGCTGTTGCTGTTGTAGTTTTCGTCAATTTGTGATACAACGAATAGTACTTCGTCGACAGTTGCTGCCGCGGTGTTTCTCCCCTGCGTTTCTTGCACTTCTGGCTCTTCTGTGGGTATACAGAATGACGTTATAAATCATATGCCGCAACATTATTGGAACCTACATAATATTTAATCTTCAAGTTCGGGAGGTCCGCCAAAAGGCCAACCACCTCGCCACCCTTCCACGTACGCACTTGTCTCCTTTAACATCATGCAAATACTGCAACGCTCTATGATCAGTATATACAGCAACATCTGCTCTTAACGATAATCTTTGCCATTTCTCTAAAGCCCTTATTAATGCGAGCAGCTCTGGATCATAGGTAGCGTACTGTTGTTCAGCTGGTGACATTTTCATACTTCGGAATCCCAGTGGTTTGTCATATTGTTATAATATTGCGCCCACTGCAGAATCTGATGCATCTGTCTTGAGCACGGAGGGCTTGCTTATATCTGGAAGTTGTACAGTCACGTAGTTTATCATTTTGCCGTTTAGAGCCTTAATTGCCGCTGTGTGTTCTGGGTTCGCCTCCAATTCTGCCCCCCTTTTGATTAACTCAATTAATGGTCTTGCCATCTCAGCAAGCTTTTCCCCCCTAAACGTGCGACGATAATTAATAGCTCCTATAAATTGGTTCACCTGCGTGGTTGTTGTGCAACTCACCAGGGCATATGCAGATGGGTTGAATTTTAGAAGAACCTGGAGTGGTACCTTCTGCTCCCACCTTGTAACCCAGGTACTCAATTGCAGATGCTCCAAATGTACACATACAGATTTTGGGGTTCATCTTGTTGGTCTTCAAAATGAATACACCACGTTGAGTAGTCTGGCACGACTTTCGACGTCTGGACTGTAAACCAAAAGATCATCAAGTACCGTATAATCCCATTTCCCAATATGTCAAAGAACATATGCTTCATAGCTGATTGAAAAATTCCTCCTGCTCCCCTTAAACCAAACGGCATGACCTTAAACTGATATTGCCCCACACATGGTCGGAATGCAGTCTTGTAGTGGTCCTTAGGCTCGACTCTAATTTGATAAAAGCCTTGTTCCATGTCGATTGTAGTACATACTTTAGCGCCGTCTAGCAAGTCTAAAATCTCCTGTATCGTAGGCAACGGGAATTCTGGGGATATTATCATGGCGACGAGGTTCCGATAATTAACTATCATTCGATATTGTGGTTTTGCCAGAGGCATCATCCTTCTTGGTGACCAGCATTGACGCAGCTCCGAAAGCAGATCACGTCGTGGTAATCCACTTGGCCTGCTGTAGCTCTCTTAATATCTGTCTCTTTGCCTCTAGGTTCTCTGGCCCTAGTCAATAGATCGCCCCTTTACTGGGTATTTTGCCTGGTACTGGTCTGATTGTGTGATTTATAATTAGTTCAGGCGGTAGTCCTGGAAGCAGACTATCCATGAACACCTCCTTGTATTTGCAAATACATTCTCTAAATAATGCTAAACATTTTTGCGCTTGCTTTTTAATGCACGCTTCTAATTTCAATTGCGTAGGCCCTAGGTACTCCGTTACCGCAGCATATTCCACTGCCATCACATCAACCATTGGTCTTTTGTCACGTTGGATCAATTCAGTCTTGTTGTCGTTCTCTGGCGAACTTCGGGCCTCATCCAAAATTGCCACAACTTCATCGTCTGCGTTTGACACAGTATTAACTAATTGTAAACTATCGGGCTGTAGATGATCATTGATCTGCTATTGTTTCAATTCAGTCATATGGTCTTTAGCAGACACCATTTTGTGAATCTTCTTGTACTTCTTGTGTCTGTTCACTGTAGGCCTTACAGAGTGCATAGCTTCGTCTGTTTGCAAACGTTTAGCATCCTCTTCCATCTGCTGTCTAGCTTCGCCTGCTAGTTGTTTGTTCTGTTTTTTTTTAGGTACTTCAAATATTTCATCTTCTAAATTGAATTTCTTTGCACCTTTCACATCAACAGGTAATGGTAATCACTTCCGATTGCGTCGGTTATTTAAATTGGACGACTTTCATTCCCAAGCGCTAGGTTGGTGATGTAGCCTTTCGCTCCCCAGTATTATAGGATACGGAACATGAGCAACTAATCAATCCACACTGGAGTGCAAATCGCCAACTGCAAATTTAGCTTATTTCACCATCTGCTCCACGTGTAAAATGTGCCTTAATACCTCCTGAAATTTACTTCTAGTGTCTAATTCTTCTGCAGGCCACCTTGCGTGTGAACTTCACTGCAATCATGGCTCAGGCGTGCTTGTTTTAAGCTCTACGCCTGCGCAGTGCTCTTGTTTTGTTTCACTTATGCACCTATATGTTAATTCTGAATACGAAACATTAGTTTAAACCGTTTTTCTATAGTTGGTGGTGTTATTATAAAGGCATTATGGCGGTTTTGTCTACGTGTTTTACTGTGCTGTCAGAATCAAGGCGTCTCATGTTGAGCCTGATATAGTTGTGTTAAATCTTGATATTGCTTGAAACGTTGATTAATAATTTAAGTCCATGAAGTTTAAGACCTAGAACCAGCTTAGGAAAGCAGCTGAAAGCCGCGGAACAGAGTGTGTGGGGGCTTGCGAACCCTTAGAGGTTGGCAGCTCCTGATCTTTGGTCAGAACTGTTTTTAAATCGTTTCTCGTGCAATACAAGTTTAAGCATTTTGAATTAAATTGGTACTAGGCTACAGTTTGTCTAGAAAGCGCCGGTGGATGCCTGAGAGGGGCCAAAATAAGCCTCGCAGATATCAACGTACTGTGGGCTAAGGAATTGGTCGTGTCCAAAAGGTGTTCGTTGCGATACTAGCGTTCCTATGTTATCGGTGGTATTCATTCATATTATGATTCATGATATTAATGCTGGGCATTGAGAAGCTGATGTGATTCTGAGATTTTCGCCTCAGCAGCTCTAATGGACGGGGTGCTGAGGGAGACGTACATTCTGAAAAGCAGCAACGCTTTCGGCAACCCCTGAAGTGTTTCAATCCCATTATGTGAGGGGACAGCGTGAAAGCTAACATATGCGTCTGAATATTGCAAGTGCCTCTGTATTGCAAGTTACCAGGCCGTCTAGATCGTCATTGGGAATCCAGCGCAGGCGGTGATCGCGTTTGAGTGGTTTAAAGATTTACTTTTTCCCTGTGCTGCTTTTGGATTTCTGAGCAGCTGCCTATCCCTAATGAGGGGCATTAGGGAGATATCCTGCAATTTTGGTGGACGACAAAAGCAAATTGAAAGAGTATCAAGGTCGAGGCCCAACTCAGCCTTAGGCGCTATAATAGCGAGGAAATTTTTGATGTAGGGGTGAAGAACGAATTCTTTTGGAAAACTGGGCTCGCCATATTCATTAGTTATTATTATTCGTTTAAGCTAGGACAAAGGAAGAAGAAAAGGCACTTCCTTTTAAACGAAATTGCACCCTGTGGACCAGTTAGGCAGTCCTGAGGGCCAGGCGGGTGTTTGAGCATAAATCCGTGAGACAAGAAGTCAGCTGTTGGAACGCATTATTCAAAGAAGAAAATATGGAAAGTAGCTGCAACAAGTCCACCGGGTGAGAGGAGCCTTATGATGAAGAGTTCCTGATAGGGAATCGACACGAATCCGGCGAACGGTGGTTTGAGGTCCATGAACGGACTGTAATATGGCACGGATATACTGTGAAATGTTCAAAACATACAGAATATGAGATTCAAAAGAAAAGAATCAGCACGCGGCACACGAAAGTACGACCAAAGTGCGGGAAGTAGCAATGGGCACTAACTGCACACGTCCTCTAAGACAACATGAAAGGGCCTGAACCCCTCTGCAGGTAAGTGATATCTTGCGCAGGATAGGCACAACGGGTGGCACAAGAACAACGCCGTTTCAGGAGCCAGGGGAGGTGGGACGCGACTTTGAACGGGGCGTAACGCTGAGGAGACCTGTCGCAGCTGCTACTAAAGGGTAGGAAAACCCAGAAGGACCAGCGGTGTGTGCAATAAATTCAGGGAGGGACGACAAAAACAACATTGAGCCCGATGTGCAACGGGACCAAACCCGCATGGCCAACACAAGATTATACGCAGGTGCCTCTTCGAAATCAGATAACACACAATCGAGGTACCTGCTAAGCATTGCGCGACGTTCCTATGATTTCCTGGGGTACTCAGAAGGAGAGAACCTTATGGATGCTAGTATCACATTGGAGGGAAAGGCCTTGCGTCACTGGTGCGCCGTGGAGCACCGTGAGCCTCAGTCCCCACCGGTAAAATGGGCAGGGTTCAAGCTATTTCTGTTGGACCGTTTCAGCGCACAGACAGTAAGTGCTACTATTAGGCGGTTACAGGAGATTGACTACAAGGGTGACGTGGATGAGGTGGCAGAGCACTTCGCTGAAGTGCTGGCTGAAGGGGAGTCTCCAGCCCCGGCGCTGTTAAAGGTCCTGTACATATGTATATTTCCATACAGTTTGGTGTCACGGGTGAGAAAGCCGGAGCTCGTTAATTGAAATCATGCAAATGATTTACTAAGAAGAGAGGTGGCAAATGAGCAAGAGTCTGGACTGCGGTGGTATAGCATGGCAACTGATAAGCACCGCAGGGGCGTAACAGAACATCTAGAACACAATAAAGCTGCATCAGTACCACGTCGGGGGTCTACGCAGGACGATCACGTCTACAGGGACCGAAGGGGAGACGGCAGAAACTTAGGAGACAATCATGGAGTACCACGCCCAGACTACGTTACTAGAAGGGAGCCAATTCTTGAGAGGCGAGTGCAAAGCAACAGGGAAGAGGTAATCAGGTGCTATGAATGTGCTAGGTAAGGGCACAGGGCTTGAGAATGCCGCAATGGAACTATGTCTAGGAAGAGGCAGGGACAGATGTGCCATAAGTGGGGGGGAATCGGACACTCGGCTACTCCGTGACATACACAGACTGACTGCATGCACAACATTCCCAGGAAATTAGCTTTCAATGTGGTTAATGGCGAGGCCTTTACATCTAGAAGTCAGGGAAATGGTCAAGCCTAGGTGGCGAAGAGGACTACCAATCTAGGCTTAAAGCAGAGTCCCGTGGCGTTAGAAGCGGGGCGAAGACAAATAGCAGGTACGGCATCATTCCGAGAGTTCTAGTAATCGATGGACTCAGGTCCCAACGAGCGGCGAATGGAGACAATATACTTACTAGTAAAGAAGGGATTGGATGAGTAAGTATTTTCAATAAGATAGTGACTCTCCTTTTCTTGTTTGCTGAGCAGAGATGAAGGGCAAATTCGGGAAACAGGAGGAATCAACTTTGCTGGTACATAAAACGGAACCAAAAACCGACCGATTACGGATTGGTTAAAAGGCGTTAAAGTTGGCCAGTGACATAAATAAAATTGCGAAGCCATGCTCTTTAGCTGCTGAACAGTGGCGCCACGAAAATGAATCAGAACTGCAAGAGAAATTCACAACGTTCAAATATCACGGATAACAGGCCCCAAGCCGCATCAGGAGAACCGGAAGAGGATAATAAAAACGATGACTTTGAGTACGCATGAACAGAATTAAAAAGGAATCAATTAGCTAGACACGATCACACCACAGATGCGTCGCAAACAAATGCGAAAAACAAGTACAAATCCAATGAATTCAATGGAGTGGATTTCAAAGGGGTTGCCTCAGAGAGCTGGTAGAACTCGAACTAAGCTGGTAACATAGTTAGTCATGGAAAATTCGAAGAATTGCATGGCAAGGGTTCGAAGATGCGAGCAAGCGTAACAGGTATCCCAATGTCAACAGAAGCCTAATCAATGGTTGTATTTTAGCAGCATTCGAAGCGGGAGGTCAAGTGTGTTTGCTAGACGTTCGAGTGGGTGAAGGTCGATTTGGGCCTCTGGTGGACACCGGTGCTAGTAGGCCTTTGGTCGCTCCAAGCGTTGTCGTCCAAACACTATGAAAATCCTCCTTTATTTCGCTAATTAGGGACAGGCAACTCGTCAAAGATCCAAAAAAAGGACAGGAAAACCCGAAAGCTATAAACCACTCGAACTCGACCACCGGCTGTCCTAGACTCCTATTGATGATCTAGAGGGGCTGTTAACTTGCGTAATAAAGACCTATATGTTCATCTTCACGTTTTCCCCTTACACAATCGCATTGGAGCATTTTAGGAGTTGCCGAAATCGTTGCTGACTTTCAGAGAGCACGTCTCCCCCACCAGCCGCATCCTTAGAGCTGCAGAGTCCAAAATCTCAGTATAAGGACAGCTACTTGATGCTCAACTTTAACACCATACATAGTGATGTCAACTAATCTTAGCGGCAACATATGAACGGTAGTATCGCAGCGAAGTCCTTTCGGACAGAACCAATTCCCTACCCGTGAGGGCCTTGATATCTGCAAGGCTTATCTGGCCCGTCTGACACCCACCGGCGCTTTCTAGAAAAACAGTGCCTTAGTACAAAATTAGCTCAAAATGTCCCAGCTTTTTCTAATGCACGAGTAAGGACATAACAAAAGATCTGACCCAGCATGAAAAGCTGCCAACCCCTAAGGTATCGCAAGCCCCCGTACACCCTCTTCCGGGGCTTTCAGCTCCATTCCTAAGCTGCTTTCATCCTTTGTACATTCTCGGCCTATGTTCGTCAATTAATTTCGCAAACACCATAAACATTTAACTCAAACCATGTAGGCCTCAACATGTGAAGCCTTGATTCTGCCACAACACCCAAATACATAGACGAACCCCTCATAACTTCTTAGTAATAACCCCACGAACTATAGGAAAGCCCCTTAACCTAATGCTTTCTGTTTATAGTCAACATTTAAGTGCATCTGTGAATTGAAAGAAGAGCACAGCGCACGCTTAGTGCTTAAGGCAAGCATGCCTGAGCCTTGATTGTACTGGAGCTTACTACAAGCCAGGTAACTCAATGACACTGTTGTAAATAATAACACTATCTGCTTTTCCTGTAACAAGGAGTTCAAGTACCGCCTGCCTCCCGGATCATCGGAAGCGGTGGAAACCTGCAGCAAATCCTATGGAACTCTGCATCGGTTTTTTTTAAACCTGGACAAAGTCATATTGTTCCACATATTAAAATCTTTCGAGTCCTCCAATCAGCTTTTGCCAAATTCTAATAAAGCAACTAGCTTCGCATATTATTCCATAATAGCTGAAACACAGATATAAGGCTATATACATCTGGAACACAACCAACGTCATAGGTAGATGGGGGTGCCTAGAAAAGGAATGCTACTTCTCTGGGATCACGTTAGGCATATAGCTCTACTGGCACACTAAGACCAGTTATAAGCATACGTCCTTAGAGGACGTAGAACAGTTGCGAGGATATGGCATACCAGGATTTTTTAACAAGTAAAGAAACAACGTTGTGATAATAGGCTGTCACCATACTCATAGGTGCTTCGTCCCTTATAATCTAAAGCCTCCCAGCCACTTCATATAGCCTTAGTTACTGGGGAATATTGTTTCCTGGAGCGCCTACATACATGCAGCTTGTGCCTAATGGTCTAATCTTGTTGCGATGGAGAGGAACGCCCTATATTGCTTGATGTATAAGGACTCTAGAATAAACGATTGAATTTTTAAGGAAAACCACAATCGTCTCCTTCATCGCAATATTTGTTAGCACAACTCTCTTTTTCAAACCAGCGACATGCGTTCCTGGTTCATGTAAGCCGCAGCTAGCCAACCCCTAACACACACATACACACCTCCTAACATCAGCACAATCAATGAAAACTTTCACTTACTACCGTCATCGCTTCTTTTCACCCCTATGTTTTTGCTTTTTTTCAACACATTCATAACAGGACCAGCTCCGGCCTACGCTCGTAGCCACCCCACCTCCAGTCCATAATACTCTGTTCGGAGGTGCTAGCTGCCTTTCTCCAAAACCTAAAAGAAGGCGAACACACGGTAAGTAACATAAGCGCTCAACCCTTTGAAAGCCGTTTGCTCATACACCCACATCCCAAAATTCAAATCCTTAGCCGATGCTAGGATCCACGCCGCACCCCACATCCATGCACAACCATCTAGCTAGCTGAGCTCTACCCACGTCAATTCTCCTGCCGGGCGTCTGACTTTAGTTAATTCGCCTATACATCTCTTATCCATACTCACAACCGACTAGCCAACGCACCATCTAGACCTTCAAGTCCTTTTCGTCAGTGGCTATGTACTGCTCCAACAGCGCTCCAACACTGCCCCGTAAGCATACAGCGCCACAGAAACGACCGTAACCCCTTCA
Source organism: Eimeria nieschulzi (assembly GCA_000826945.1). Lineage (NCBI taxonomy): Eukaryota > Apicomplexa > Conoidasida > Eucoccidiorida > Eimeriidae > Eimeria > Eimeria nieschulzi. The sequence continues at coordinate 42,985 of JRZD01019964.1, forward strand.
TAATTTAAAACAGTTTTAAATCTACTACTAGCATACCTCACGCCCCAAAACCATTCAGCAATCACACCGAAACTCACCTCCATAGGGCCTCCATACCGGCAGCCCCAAGACACCAAAAAGGTCGTAGAGGCTCATTGGTATCCCAAAGTCATATCCTTTGCCGTGTATTTTAATGCATACGCTAAAAAACCATTACCGGGAAGCAGCAGAAATGCTTTTTACCACTAGGCACTTCCGGCCCTCGTCCTACCACCCTTCTCACTACACCGCCGCCGAGAAAAACCACGTCCTGCCACATCACAGCCCCACTACGATCCTTTTCCCACCCTGATGTCAAAAGTATATTTTTTGCTTTATATCACAAGATAATTCAGCCACAATACACACATACCATTACAGAACGCCGTGTCCTCACCCCCAACCTCCAAACCATCCACCAGCCACGGCGGACTCAATACTAACTTTGCCTACATATAAACACTACCTGCTTGTGAACCGCTTCTGCTGACCCATGCTACCTGCTATTATACATTTTCCGACACTCCCCAGGCGGGCTTTCATCGCAACTACATTCGAAGCTAGCACCCCATACACCGCAGCCATATGTAACCTCTTACCTTAAACCACTAGGCTCTATCATCCGTGAAACCGCTGTCAAGACCCTGCGGCATTTACTAAACCAAGGCCCAGCAGGTACCAAGCATTTTCTTGCCTGAGGTACCGTAATCTAGCACAGAATCCGCAACACACCTGGGCACCCTTAGCTCAATCGCACAATCAGACCCGTAGGATTCCTATAGGGACACTCTGAGCAACGCACGTCTTTCTGAACACCTCGAAGATTCATTAGGGTCCTCCACGCCCCATCGAAAGCGTGCATACATCGTATAGCTGGACCAGTTACTGTCCCACTAGTCTCTTCAGCGGCTGCACGCCTAAACCTGGGTGGCTGTCACTAGCATCAGGTAAAGGGCATTGCAAATCCCCGTCAGTTACTGAGTAAAACACCCGAATTGAATGTCTGCGTGCGCCGGGCATCCGGCACCTACGGGTGGCCAGGCCAATAGGTCCGACGAGCCCTACAGCGCTGTCCCCAGAACACCACTCCAATCATCAGGCACGAGCACCCGTGCTAGCGCTTTATCAAATGGCGTCTCGCTTAAGCCCTCTCCGATAATGTTTTTACCCGCATTCGCCAAGTCATCAGGCCTTGCAGCCTAAGCCGATAAACCGTTAACCCGGCGCTTTAGCCAGAGCTCAATAAAGCAAACAGGAAACCGAAGTCCTACTCGCCACTGGGGCGCCCCCCTGTAGGCCGGAAACTCAAAGCCGATGGCTATGCTCCAAAAAATTACCCAACCCGCTTTAAAAGCCAGATTCCAGGCAAGCCCAAGCTCCAAATAGAGCAACCCACAACCGTTGTGACACCTGAGTTACCCCCGAGGGCCAGACTCGCCTAAAATAGTCTGGAGTCCCTTTAATAAGAGCTGCAAGGAGAAAACCCCTTAAAGGGTCCAAACAGGCAGGGCACCAAACCCTGAGGCTGGCCACATCACACCTCCCCCGTGTTCCCTGCTGTTGGTATGACCTGCAGCACGACACAGAGTATCAACGCTGTCGTTGCCTATTCCCCTGCTACTCCAAATAACTATGCAGTCGTTTTCCGCCGGAGGGGCTCTTTTAAAACATGGAGTTCTATGTAGGTCCAAACGCGAGCTGGAGGGTTCCCTCCTGGTCTGGGACATAAACGATGGATTTATAGCATATCCCATTCTCATCGTGTCTTCATCAGCCTTGGTCTAAGGCTCCTGCGGGGCGGTCGACAACCGTTTCGTTATCTCAGAGGCAGAACGAACAAATAACGCCATTTGGTCACCCTCCTTGTGCCTGGCGTCGTCAGACACAACACGCCTCACACGCACAAGTGCATCTCCCGTGCTTCTCTGTACTTCTTCTGCCTCCGGCTCCCCCGCCAAAATCTCATCTGCCCCTAGGACTCCAGCTGCACGCAGCGCCACCGCACCTCCTTTATGACCGTTCTGCGAGTAGGCGGATTATTCTTCGGAGCTGTCTCCAACGGCCCTGAGGGGGCCTCCAAAGACGCACCCTTATTTCCTTCCATGGTCCCAGAGCTGGACTGACCACCGTCTCTTCCCGCATGAACGGACTCGTCCTTCAAGCCACCCCTCAGCGCCTTGACGGGCAGACTTCCCGAAACACTTGGCAAGGGGGTTGCCAACAAACCCCCGAAAACCTGTGCTTCAGTGGCTTCACTTCCCTGTTTCACAGCAATCCCCGAGTGCACAGTCAATGGGAAGGATACAGGGACATCAGTACTGAACTCACACCGGCCTCCGTCTTCATAGGACACGACACAAACGCGCCTCGCCTCACGGTCTGCTGCCAAGACTGTCCGCGCTGATAGCACTTCTGCTTCAGCATCCGGACACACAGTCGCCATAGTCCTTTCTCTGAAGCCACTAGCCCGAGATAAACCAGGAGGTCATTGGGCAGCCAACCTGGATACATGTAACACGTCCCTTGACGGTTTCCTCGTGGATTGTGTTGGATCCGCGCCTTGTGAACCACTAGTACCATATGCTATAGCCTGGCCCACCGCCTTCTGGGCCTTCTTAACGTTCGTTTCCCTCACCAGTAAGTGCTCCAAGAACCTCTTTAAATATTCTCCTTCAGCCTCCATCAAATACCAAATAACCTTGCATTCCTCGCAGACCAGCTTCAGAAGCTGCGGCCTCCTGTTCACCAAGGGTGTCGTGTAGTCCGCTTCACGCCGACTTTCTCCTAGACTTCATCCAGCATCACGTCCAGCAGCCCTCGCCTCACCATCCAAGCCGGAGGCTTCTAACGCGTTGCTCCTTTAGTTAGAGAATGCGAGGCTTTCTCCTCCTGCTCTTTCTCTTGCGGGAGTACATCCTGGTGGGGCTCAGGCTCATGTTTGGCCACCCGGTTCTTCTGCTTCCTTCACACAATCTGGGACCGCTTCATTCCCACCACCGACGGCCTAGACAATAATGGCTCCTGAGCAGCCTCTTCACCAAACGCGTTGAGCAGCTCGTAAACAGCAGCAAGAAAATGAGCCATGATACTGTATTTCCCTATATGTTGCCACGGGTCCCCACTGCAGGATGTCGCTTACAAAAAGGGAAGCACTCACCACAAATAGCGGCTTGAAGAGGATGGAGGAAGCGTTCCTATGCCGGAGTGCCCCAGAGCAGTTTATCGTCCACTTCCGGGAGCTCCTCTGAGTCAACGTCGTCCCAGTCGTCCTCAAACTGCACGAAAGGCTTCCGCCACAAACCCGCACCTTTCGCATCAACATCCTATCCTCAGGGCCCTTGTATATTCCCCCACCTAGGATGGCGGAATCTCTCCCCACTTTCTGGCTGTAGGCTCCTGTCTCAGAACAGTTCGTCCTGCCCTTCAAAAGTCATTTCTAAGAGTCCTGTAAGCCATGCGACCTCAGTAAAGATACACCGGCTCCTTGTCTTGCATGTCCTTGCGCTTGTTGGTTGTACCCAGGCAGGGCAAAGTCCGTGCGACGGTCTGTAGGTCTGCGGGCCTATAATGGCTTATCATTAGACGTTCCCTCTGCGCTGATGGCCTACCTCCAGAGGACCGTTCAGCGGTGTCCACGCCAGTTGCCGACTGCGGCCCATCTTCCCAAAAACGGGACTTGGTGCGTTGCCTGGCTTCTTCTATATATTTTCGGGGATCGTGCTATTGACGGTATGTTCCCGTTATTTCAGCTCTATGCTGAGCTTTAGGGGAAAGGAAGGCGCTATGGCTAAGAATGCTGTTGCGAGTCGGCCACCCGAAGCCTGGAATCATCAGCAGATGAGCCCTAAAATGGTAGAGAAGCTCAACTGGAGATAAGGAGGTTCTCGATTGCCGAAATCCACAAAATATCGGTAAAATCGAAAAGGTGGGGCGCCATGCCTATTACTGATGGAGCCCAGTGCAACTCCCTATCCACTTAACAGCCAGAGAGCTTGGAGAAGCCCCAGTTACTTTTTTCCTTCCGCCGCGTCACGTAATGGGGCCACAACCAACAACCGGGTATTAAGACATTGGATTGATTCTAATATTAGTTATGTAGAGTGAAACCAGCTGACCCCGTACAGTCGCCCCCTGTTGGCCGAGGGCATCGATCAGAATTTTGACTGCAATGGATTCGTTACACAGAAGCTGCAATTTGGCAGATCCTCGATTTCAGCCGATACCCCACAGGGCAACACACAGCGCACCCGCAATGATCTCTCGTTGTAAGGCCCGAATTTACTGGCTTTCCTGGTTTCGCTTTGCGTACGCGTCATGGCCGCTGACATTGCTCGTTATAACGTCTTGTTGCTTTGCTACGAAGCCATTCGATTGATAAAATGTCGTGCCAATAGCCAGTGATTTCACGCAGCCTGCATGAAGACAACGCCTCTAACCACTTTGGTCCCACCTCCCGTAGCGCCGGCCCCTTCCACTGCCTAGACAAGGGTAACGTCAGCTGCTCGCCTGTCACGAGGACCTCAGGGCGAAACCGCGTGACACACGAAATCGTGGCTCTCTACCCGAAAAGCGCTGGTCGCAACACGACATCTGAGTGCGTTTAAAAGGGGATGCGCACACTCTGAACGTCCACTTTAGCGAGGTGATATACGAGTCAATAATTCAGTTTCCTTCCAGATTGCAGGAGCAGCTGTAGACATTCTCAATGGCGTAGATTTTGCACAAACGCGCTCAGCATCCTTGTTGTGAACAGCAGTCCCACTACGTGATATTAGGACTGCCATGGCTCCCCGTCGACTAACGGAATGTGCCCAAAGCGCCTGCGCAACCATCGTGACTATTGTTTTACGCAGCCTTACTGGTTTCACCCAGCTTACGCGATGCTTAATAATAACTAGTGTATGCGCTGTGCCTCGTTCACGTCGAGCGAAAGAACAAAAAATAACCACCAGGAGGACTTCACAGCGGGTGGCATCATGCAAACTCAGCGGGTGCCATTTGTTGGGGGTCACAATTTGTGCCAGCAAGAATCCAGACGTTCTGAAACACGCGCGGAGATTTAGCCGCTTTATGGGCCCACCTGTAACAAGCCGGAAGCCTTACATGGCTTTTGGCAACGCCGAAATGCATCTCATAATGAGTGAACTGGTGGGCTTTTATAGGCCGGGCCCTACAACTCGTAGGCAGAAACACCCGCGCACCCTGACCTCGCACATCCACACAGAAAACTCCATCTCGGTAGAAACAACGTACCACCCATTCGCTGAGCTCTTTGGCTCACTGTTTCCACGGCTTCCGCATATAGGCCGTGTAGTACGTGCATTTTCTATCAGCTCGTGGTCCACCCCGGTGGTCCTCTAACGGCATCGCCGAAGACAACGGCACTTTGCCCGCACCAATTTTCCTCTCCTATGTCAGGTGGTGTATCGACGGATGCCACTGGGCTACGGTAGGGGCGCTCAGGGTTGGTACACCGGCAGTCTCCGTCTTTTCAGTACCAGCCCATAGGACAGCCGATGAATTAGTTGTTGGTACTTTATCCGGATGATCAACCTGCTTGTGCCCTCTTCGACCGCCTACTGCTAGCCCTGCCTCGTCGTCTGACGCAACCACCTACAGATAATCCTGTAAGCCCCGTTGCATGTCCGGACAGTCCAGAAGCACGGCAGGCACCTTTCGGCCATCCCCAGGTGGACTCCGGGGAAGGGCACCACTACGCGAAAATCCGAGGTCTTCCTGTCCTTCAGTACCTGACTACTGCACTCTTGCTGCCATATATATGGAGCTACCAGGTAGCTGACACCACGCATCAGTAACTAGAGCGACACGGTACAAAAGCTCAGAAAGAAAAAGCTGCGGCTATGGATTCACTGAGGGATGCGCAGTAGGAGACACGCAATGTACATAGTTTTCCTGTGCCGTATAACAGTGTTAGATACTAAACCAGACGTCTTGCAAACCAATATATGATTGTTAAAGACATTTGCAGTTTGTCCATCTGCCTTGAATATAAAGTACGGCCCCGTGGTCTGTGCGCTGCTGGAGCTTGCTGGGGTCCACAGAGGGACGCAAGGTCCCCAACGTCCAACCAGTGCCACCACGCTGCAACTCTATAGCCGCCTACAGGCCCTTATTCGATAAAAAAGTTGAGATGCAGAGGCTAGGACGCCGCCGCCTTGCTGATAAGTCTGGAAGTGCACCGTTCGTAATTAAACGAACAAGGCATGACAGTCAACTAGAAAAGTAGCCGAATAATCAGGGTGGGTTAACAAAGGCTTACTGCAAGGTGGCCTCGGATAATTGCCCCAGGTGTGTTTGCATTTAGCTGTCGACTCATAAAGCTTGGTGCTCTGCCAACGGGCTGCAACAGCGGAATAAGAGGGTTCGAATTTGTGGGGATATTCACATTGGTCAACATGGGGCTGTACAAAGTTACGCACTGCCAGTGTCTAGCATTTCCAGGACAGATTTAGGCTTGCTGGTATTGCCGTGTACGCCTTCTCACACCACAATACTTTCCAGGTGGTTCATATTTTGGGATGCAAAAGCAATATATGGCGACATGCACCTCCAGGTTCCCTGTACATAATAACTCAAGGCCCTTCGGCAAATTCGTTAGATGGTCCTACCACGTATAACTGAACACAGTGATATCATGAATGCGTTTATGACAAACGCATCTTCATTTAAACAGCAATCTCTCCACCATGCGCTGGATAATTCCTAGGCCAAACCCAAACCGAATGTAAAGACGTGCATACTGCTTCCGGGATTGCCGGGTGACGAAACGAGCCTCTGCCGCTCTGCCTGTTCAGCTTTAATTTGATAAATCTCACTGCATTTGTCGGCTGCTGGGGAGTAACGTTTACCTCTGAAGGATGCTATTACAATATCCGTTTGAGAACGCGGGTGGTCTTGTTTTCATGCATGTTTGTTGGTTTTTCTGTAGTCACCATAGATCTAGCATGTTCCATTTGCTGGGCCGACCATTACAATAGGGATGTAGCAAAACTGTATCCGTATGTCCGTGATACGTTTTCCTCCTAACTCCGCCTGATTCACCACTGTTCTCCTCATTGTTGTCGACGGTCGCAATGGCGCTGGGCAAACTAGTTGACTGTTCCAGCTGTCCGGCGTTGCGGGAAACAAGTTAATAATGGCTAACGGGCACAAGCCATTGTTGAAGAAGTAATTAGACGGCGTCAGCAAAGCGAGTAACCTTTCTATTCCGTCGATCTTCTGGCAAGTATTTCTTAACAGTAACCTTGGATGATCTGCGGCCCGACGCGCCCTGCAAACTCGGAATGGATTATGTGGAGTCAATGATATAGATATGTGGGAACCCCTCAAAATATCCGTTTCTGTTGCCTGTTGGGTTCGTTCGGCCGGATTTTTGACGTCACTTACATCAATTTTGCGTTAAGGACCTGCCAGCACCGCGCACAACTGAATACCATGGGATGTGAGTATACAAGCATTAAGCAAACTTGGTGTGCTTTTTCCAGACGTATGGAAAAGCCCACAAAACACTTTAATCAGACCCGTGGAAAGCAGCTCACCAACATGGAAACCGGAATCTATATATCTGCTATTACTCACCATACACGTCCAAGTGGCCTTAGCTTAAGCTATATTTTCCAGTGGCGTTCGCTCTTTTGGGCTTGCCCGTTACAACTTACGGGTTCCTGGCTAGAAGAGCACATCCCAGAATAAGAAGCACGCGCGCCAACACCTCGACTAATGCCCTCATGGGGGAACGAAAAAACTTTCATGCGCTTAAAATACCAATAGAGGTGGAGGCATGCTCACTGCAATACTATGGGTACATAACTTCACCCTAAGACGAGTCGGCTTTAAGTATGAGCTATAAAGCTAACTGATTTCCTTTCCGTACGGTTGTTAACGTGCATAATGGACTGCCGAAATCTCGATAGGTCTGCTGTCCTAATCCCATGATAATATAAAGCCGCTGCTGTCGATGCATCATTCCTGAGACGAGCAATTTGGCTGCTAGTAGAGAAATATGGGGCCAGGTATGATTAAGGCCGTCCCATAGCAGCCGTACAGCAGTGGGCAAGTCAATGCTGTGGAGGGGATTGGCTATTGAGAAAAAAAGCATTACTCCCAGCGGGTATGTGATGGCCACTGCTGTGTTCTCCCCCTTTAACTGCTCCCATACGGCTCTGACTTTAGGTGCAGCCTTCGATCCCTCAAAGGATTAGGTCTGTAGAAGTATTGTTTGTCCATTTGAATGATCCGGCCTCCCGTGTAGTCTTCCTCCTAACGGCATTGTGTAGCTCAACTGGTACTGTGCTTGTCTTTCGGCAGCCGTAATGCTTGGCTAGGTCCATGCCGCGTATATGAAAGGAGGCATTTACGGGCTCCATTGAAAAGCTGAAGCAGCTAGAGCGCTATGGAGAAATAACTAGCGTTTTGCAAATGGCTTATTCACGCTGTTTTAACCTCAATATTCGGAGGCGCATTATAACCATAGTGATCGCCCATAATCTACCGCAAATAGCCTATCCAGGTAAAGAAAGTGGAACGCTTATTGCGTGTAGAGTCCTGTGATACCTTCCTAGGATATACAGGCCATTCCTTGAGGCACGCTGCGACAGCGGGCGGACCTGCTAAAGGACGTAGTTCCAAAGTATTTTTATGGCAAGCTGATATCTCAAATGCCTGCTGCATGTTCCACATAATGGCAACTACAGCCCGCAGGCCACCACCTCTCCCCACTGCCCTGCACCCCCCCCGGTTCAGCCTCCCTTCTGCATACCGGCAATAGGATGCTGTCTTCAATGTTGATATTCTTCAGTTGCTTAGCGTACGCAGCAGCAGCCCTCTCCGTTCCTGCGAACCATAAACCAAATTTTTTTTTCAGGGTGTCCCCCCGTTGCATTGTAGAGTTTTTTCCTGTTTCGTATATTGTTTCTTAGGTTCATCACAACTTCCACTTAGGGTAGTGCGCTTTAAGCTGCCTAAATGGGTGAGGCCAGAAACAAAAACTATGTAAACTTATTAGCAGAACCCACGCTGTCAGTATTGGTGCGTCATGCCTCCCTACATAAAAGAAAAATAAGTGAATTATCGGCGTTGTCAACGAAGTACTGCATGAGAGTGTTTGTTATAATAGGATGAAATATTACTTCCAGCTTCATAGTCAGTGAGCTTAAAAATTGCCAGGTACGTCGGGTACCCGTGACTATTTGGTGCTGCAAATTTGAGACGTATAAGATCGATGACCGGACCTTCTACACACCCTGAAGTACCTAAGCCGCGGAATCTCCAGAAAAGAAAACGTGGAGCATAAGGTCTACAAACCTGTTACACGCACCGTCTAGACGGTGCACCGTTTCTGCTAGAGGCGCATGATCAGATGGCATAAGGGGCATGGTCAATTGCCTCGAAGCACATTATGCAAGCCTGGTTCAACTTTGCGGACTGCTGTATTCCTTTCTCTTGAATGGACAAACACACACTGACGTTTGTGTGACCCTGGATAATACTCCACATTATAGGAATTGTGTGCTATAGCACCCTGCAATCCTGGCAGAAATGCACAGTCATACGTAGCTCGTTCTTTACGCCACAGTCCATGGGGATGCCCTATATTTTTGTGCGCTCGCCGCCAATGTGGCAATCATCAGAGTTGCGTCTCTGTCATCTATCCAGTTTTTAACGGCCTTATTTGGTGGAGATTCTATTTAGCGGATTTGAAATGATTTAATATGATTCCTGCTCAACAAAATGACCGAGGGCGCCTGGCGAGCTTCAATTTTTTCCTTCGCGCCTTCGGATTGAATCGGCTTTACTTTCTGATGGCTTTTAGGCTTTTTACTGAAGGACACTGAGACGGTTTTGTGTTTTGCCCTTTAAAATGGTGACGGCCCAATGGCGCGTAGGAGTTGCAGTTTTGCATTGCTCTATTCAGGTTTGGATAAAACCGGAACTTGACAAATTCCACAGGGAGAGTGCAAGCCGGAATGCTGCTAAAAGGGTTATGGACGGGGCAACTGTTAGCTAAGCACTGACATGCAGAGACGATTTGCAGTCACGGCTATTCCTAGGGGCATGCTAGAATATGTGGACATCAATCCTGTAGACTTGGACTAAGCTAGTGGGTGAGGGACTTCTACGACGCAAAGAGCTGGGGGACCCGGAGGTTAAGTTCAAGCCCAAAACAGTAATGCAAAAAAAGTTATGCAATTCGTTGCGTGCTGACAGTAACGAGGATTTCCGTTAAAACCTCAAGGCCTCTAGGCGGCTGCTAACACCGTTGAAAACCCAGCTATGCGATGCATGAGGGCCTTGAATACGCCCTTTAGAAGGCCGAAAAAGTTTTGAAGTGTCACGAAGGGCGTTGAGCACTTAGCTGACGCCAGCGAAATCCTTTTGTAGTGTATATGGAATTTGGCTACTAATGGTAATGTGTTCCGTGATTTTGTGTTGATTTAAAACCGGTCATCAAACAAAAGTGCTTATGAACTGTTCCAATATGCTTTGCTCAAGGGCGCTGGGATTAAAGCGCGGCTCTACTGTTGGCTTAGCGTCGTCGTATAGTATACGCTGTAATGTCCGCCTACAACGCCCATGCTTGTATGTTCTGGTAGAGCTGGCATGCAATTTTGCAGGGCTAGTGTCGGAACCTCTAATAATATGAGCGAGGCATTACCAAAAAGGTGACTCGCAAAGATGCGTGATATAAAGTAGAAAAGGTGGTATTCGCTTGCGTGTGGCCAGTGGATTGTTTCGAAATCAATGATGAGAAAGAGGCATTACAAAATGACACCTCTGTTTGGGGCATTTTATGCTACCAGCACTATGGCCAATGTATTTACGTTTTTCATGAACCTCAGCAAAGGCTACTGTTGGTACTGTAATACGGCGGAATTTCGGTGTTGCCGGAGCCGCTGTAAAACGTGAAACTGTCAGACGAATGGCGAAGGAAAGTCACCAGCTGCCTACTGGCACCAGGAATCTGTGGCCTTTTTAAAACATTTTTTGTGTCCACTAATATACAGCACAGGAGACCTGAGTTTTAGTTATGAGTGCGCCTACATAGCGCTCCTCACGTAATTGAGCCACCCGTAAGGAGGTCTGTTAGAGTTCAGTTTTGGAATGATTCCTACTCGATTTTGCCTTTTATCTGCTGCACGCACTAAACATGGAAATATAAATCGTAGCCAGCAACGCGCTTTTTATGTCCCGTTGAACAAAACCGGGAGAGTAGCATAAGCCAGTGCAAGAGGTGGATAGTCACTCACAGGAAAGTTTTGAAGCTGGGTAGGGTGCATCCGTTAGGTAGTTTAAGCTATGAATACAAATGGATAAGTACAATGATATGCGGGTGGCTGTGAAAAAAATTTGCTCCAAAAAAACAACGCGATGCATGTAATTTCACATGCGTGATAGGCAAGCTCTAAATTTTAGGGTAGCGTTAGATGTCCCCGTTTTAAAGGTGGCTATATCAGGAGCTTGCTGTTGAACCTCTAAAAGATCATTTTAGATATAGTGTGCTCCGTGTATTTCAGGTTATTTGGTAAGACAGAGAGCTTCAGCAGAGGCTCATAAAGGCTTGGCCTGAAACAGCCACAAGCGTAGGCGGCACATCATGATGTTATAATTGTCGGATATGAAGAAAAATTTATGGGGTAAAACAGAAGTCATAACGCTAGTAAGCCAGATATTCTTTTGTTACGAATGGGCATAAGAGTTATGTACGTATGTCGGGGACCGGATAGCATCGTAGTTCTCAATGTGGCAGCGGCGGCCTTTTTCAAACAAAGAAGTGAAATGGTTCTATTAACAAGCAGAGCTGAGAGATAGGAAACTGGTAGTGCATACAGAATAATGCTTTGATTCTGTGATTGTATATTTACCAATATAGAGTGTTTGTTCCTGTGGTAAGAACGCTATGGCTTTAGGAAACGCCTTGCTGCGTTTAAGCGCCCTAACCAAATATGTTCTTGATGTACTACAGCTAGCAGAACTAGAAATAGCGCATCGATTACTTGATGGTCCAAACAGGTCGCCAGAGTGGTAAGTCGGCCTTCCGTGATTTCCTGCACGAATAACGGCAGGTCGCAGCAGTGTGACGCTGGAGCTACTAAAAAGCCACCGGGTTAAAACCGCACGGGGAGCGCTGAACAACCGCTGAGTGCAACGTGCCCTTTATAGGAAAATTGAGCGGACTTTCCAATCGCGGAAGATGTGCCAGGGGATCCGCCGACGTTGGATAGCCGCTACAACAATGTGCCAGCCGTTATACAAAATGCGGGCAGCGATGCGGCTTCATTTTTGTAAGGAAAACGAGCTAAAGACCTCCTTGCCTTGAAAGTCCTTTTGTAGCAACCGCAGCTTAACATCCGGGACCTAGGACAGAACGGGAAAAACAGCAAGAGCATCGAATTACCATGTGGATTTGAACGATGGTGGTAGCCCATGGCAGTAGTGGTTTTCTAAACTGGACAGGCGTGTGCACAGTTACACACACTATGACAACTTACTGTAGAGCAGATAAACAGTTTGTGGCTTCCGTACAGTGGGACCGGGACTACACGTATGCAAGGAGGCAGGTTGACAAACTTTTCCGTGACTGTTATTGTATCGGTTTGGCACAGCTGCTGGCTGCAAAGGGCGCTAGGTAAAAGAGCCTAGTAAAAATTAGCGCTGATATCAGTTTGCTTCGCAAACTCCGAAGCCTGCTCCTCAGCCTTTAAGAGGTATGTTAAACGTTTCAAACATGCAACAGCGAATAAGAAACGAGTGTGAAAACATAAGGGGCGCTTCTCACGAGCAATCTGAAAAGTCAAAATTAACAACCGAAGTTATAATGAAAACTTCAATCACACCCCACGCCATTATGGCACACTTACACACTATTTCGCAGCAGTTGGAGGATTGGGCTCAGTTTGATTTATATGTGGATCCCATGAACACCATTCCAGACCTTGCGGACCTGGCCAAGAGTGTTGCGTAAGCCTATGGCACTAGCCCCACTGACATGAGCAGGCGAAAGCCTACTTGTTCGGATAGGGCCCCTGATTAGTTTTGGGAAAGCAGTCACGAAGGAGGCAAGGATAACCTCACAGCTCAGCGACAGTAACCTTCATGAAAGGCGTCGGGGCGGGTGCACGAACGATGGCTGGTCCGTATACGGACCCTTGTCGCGACACAAAAAGTGGAGGAAGGCTCTGACTGCTGGGAAACAGGAGTAAGGCTGACCGGGGGACTTTCCAAGACACTGGAGAAAAAAGTTGATCTCGGTAATGGAGACGGAATTCTTGCGATTCGATCTGGAGCTCCCAGGTTGTCAACCAAATAAGCCGTGCTTTTGCGGATACCTCGTTAGAAACTTCTCTGACGTCGGCGCCTCTGCGTCACTGCCTCGTGGAATAACCTTGACATATCCTGATAAGGTAGTGGACGACGCGATACACTGCAGGTGCTGCCCTTCGTTTGACTGGTTTGGAGCGTGTCCGAACAATCGTGCGCGCAAACCATTACATTGCTTATACTTGTCGCTTTTTACGTTGAGCTATATTAAAGGCAGAACCAGCTATTTACAAAATAATGGGCATGTTTTTATTTTGTATTGCTTTGAGTTCTTTTCAGGTCCTTTGGAGTTTTGAACTGTTTCAGGCAGTGCCCCCCAGAATCCCCGCGGAACCTCAAAACCGATGTGCAATCAGCCATATGGCCTGGCATGTGAAGCACTAGGAACAATCTCATATTATCCCCCAGGAGAGAGTTGGGGGAAATAATACGAAGCGGGGTGCTCATCAGAATGTGGTCACAGAAAATTGTTCAGGCTTTTCCCACTTAAGTACCCGCCCTAAATAGGGTGAGGCACGGAATAGCCATTTCGGACGCTAGCCTTTCTCTCAAATGGCCAAACCAGCCTATGCAGGAGGCCGGCCCACCATGGCAGGCTTTCACTGCGAGCCGGTTATCGGAACGGGGGCAGCTGGCTCCCTAGCATCACCCAGGTTTTCGTCACTGGTGAAAAGTACAAAGCGTAAACGGCGGCGGTTGGCAAAATCGCAGGAATAGCGCAGCAGGGCCTCGATATAACAGCTTCTTACAATAAAGGAAACACCATTGTTCTGTACGAAAGTTAGATCCATTCAGACTAGTGACAGCGCTGCGGTTTGATGCTAATTTGAAAATGGATTTGCTTTAAAAGCATGGTATTCAAGGCTGCTTCGCCTAGCATGATTTGATATTCGAGACCCAGGAAGGCCTTGTGGTTTTGCTCGTACAGCAGCACACCACGTTTCGGCGGGCTTGCTTATTATTGCACGACGCGCTGATACAGCCAGGAACTTGCCGGTTTAGGTGGGTAATAGCAGGGGAGTCAACGGCATAGGAAAAGCCCTGTCAGGCGCAAGGAAATGCCATTTTCATGCTACGCGCCAGTACGGACATATAGTTGGGCTTACCTGTGCTTGAGCAGCCTTCAGCGGGTTTCGTTGACGTTTATTAATCTGCGTCATCCTGAATCCACGTACCAAATGGATAGAGCTATTGGTGTGACCACTCTTCATGAATCTCCCAAGGGTACTTTGCGTTGCTAGGTGGCAGCACCTCCTCAACGTGAAGTAGTCATGAAAAGCGTTGAAAATAGGACGACAGGCCGTACACTCCATGGAACCGCAGATTACAACGGCGCTCCAGGCATCGATTGCATTGATCGCACATACTCTATAGGGGTTGGAAAGGCTGCCTCCTGGGGCACAGATTCCGAAGCTACCGTGCAGGAATAGTTGGCTAAAGGTCGAAGGGCTCCAGACATTACGCTCCTTGCTGATAGAGTTTCAGGACGTTCAACAATTTTCGTCGTGCACTAGCGCTCACTAACGTATTAAAGGCAATGATGGAGACCGGCGTCACTGGATCAACTTCCAAAACACCACGGCTACCCTCCCCAGCAATGACGGGGAGACGAAGAAAGACAGTGGAGTGGAGGGATGCACATGGCATTACGGAGGAAGGGGATGATTGCGGGAGCACCCCATGGTAATAGTCAATAAGTCAAATGCAACGCCGGCTGTGCTCTGACTATGGACAAATCAGTAAGCATGTACGAATACCACCGTAGCGGCTTCCTTGTACGGATGATATACTAGTGTCCAAGGACAAGCGTTATTTTTTAGTGATGAACATGCTCAATAGTTTTTATCAAATCGAGGTCCATGAAGCAGACCGCCGGATCACTAGTTTCGTCATTGCAGACCCCAACACACCGTATCAAGGTCTTCACTTTCGATTTACTTCTACCCGTCTACTTTCCTACCGCAAGGAGGATATTTTGTTTGGTGGATGAAAATGGGTGTGGGCTCTAAGATACATGCATGATTTCATTGTGTACAGTGATAGCCGTCTTGACCAACTAACGCATTCGCGGAAACTTTTTTAGTCATTCTGTAGGGCCAACAAGCAGGTGCATCCGGGGAAGTGTGCGTTTAGCGACGAGGAGGTAAAGTACCTTCGACGCATCGTGTTGCAAGGGGGTTAAAGTACCCATCCTGGCAACGTTACAGCGATTATCAATATGGCAGCTGATAGTGCTACAGGGGTACAATGCTTTATCGGGAATTGTCAGTATGACTGAAAGTCTATGCCTGTGTCTCCGGCTGTGGCATCAGCTTTGTTTAAGGACCAGACCTTTTGGGCACTTTTGAGTCAACAGCTACATGCAAGCGCCTGTCGTACAAGCTCCATACGGCAAAGTACAGTGAACTCCTGCTAGTCCACCGCGGTCGTACGGCGGACTTCATCGAGGACTGTGGTGGCTGCTTTGTTGACCGAGGAGCGGCAGTGTTGCAGAGTTATGAGAAGCGTGGGCGCTTCGTGCCATGTGCTTCCCGCTGTTTCTGCGCGGATGAGCGCAAGCTATCGGCTGTACATCTTTAGCCTGCTGCCATTATTTGGGCTTTGGGGATCCTACCCCTCTATATGGACGGCATGAACATTCAGCTGCGCACCGACCAAGCGCGGCTAGGGAACATTCAAGCCAAATGGGATAAGTGGAAACATCTGGAACAATGTGCTATGCGTCTGGAAAGCTTGCCTATTGCCACTGAACACCGTTCGACCGCAAAGCAACAACATGTACACTGTTTCTCTCGTGCTCCCCACCCTTGGATTGTCAACGGCTGATGCTGATTCTTGACGTTCCGGTCCATGTCCTTTTAGTCACCCAACAGTGGTATGCGGTGGCTGTTAGCTGGATGTAGCTGCCAGCAAGAGTGCAGAAGTCCGCTAGTTAGCCGCAGCAAGGGGTTGGTCTTCTGCGTAGCGGTGTCCTTCGCCCGTGTTCACCCAAGACTCTCCGGAACGTGTACGCCGCGGCGGTGGACTGTGAGACCACGAAAGGAGACTCACAGAATGATCTTCAGGTGGGCTTGTGAGATGCAGAGGGAGGTGCAGCGGTAGACCCGCTAAGGGAGCCCGAGCACTTAAAGGATCCGGATATATTGGAAACGAGTAGTTCGTTGTCCTGCCGATCCACGTTTAGCGACCAAACGGGAACTAGCGCTGTAAAGGGCCTTCGGGCCCCTACGGTCAAGCCTAAACATCCAATCATTGGAGGTATTTTCGGACACTGCGGTTGGTTGCTGAGAACCGGCGTTGCCGAAGGGCATGGCGTTTAAGCACCAGCGGGCTGTCCAACGATCTGATGCGAATTGCAAACACTCAACCTCTTTTCTACGGAAGCCCAGGGAAGAGTCGCTTAAAAGGCTCGCGTACTCGTTTGTTACTTTATTTTAACAAGATGGAGTGCTGTGTTTGTAAATGTAAGGTCGCGGTTCACGGGCCATTCTCCCTAGGGCCTGTAGGTCCTGGGCTATGAATAGCATCATCTTACATATTTAGCGCGGCATTTCGGTGTCGCTTGGAGCCATGGAAGAATCGCGGCGGCTTAGTGGTGGCCACCTCAGCCGGCACATGTGCGCGCGTTTTTCTCGACGTTTCCATTGTGTCTGGCACACCCGTTGGCTCCCAACAAGTATCAGTGGCTGAGTTTGCTTATTCCCACCCCGGTTGAAGTTGTGCCAATGGATATGTTAGGACCTCTACCTGGAACTCCATGGAATACGCGCATCCTCCTGGTCATTGGCTATTGCACAAGGTCGGTGGAGACACTAGCGCTTAGCGAACCAACAGCTACCCTGGTTGCGGAAGCCCTATTTGCGCATTGGTTAGGCAACGGTGGACCATCCACGCCTTCTTATCAGGTAATGGGCCTCAGGTTATAGCAAAATGCTAAATGTGCTGTGCGACGTCTACGGCATTACGAAGATCTAAAGGACCCCTTACAATCCCATGGGTAACTGAATGGTTCAATCATATATGCGGTCGTTAAAGACAACGTTGAAGCTATCCGTGTGTTCTTTTAAAGGCAGTGTAATCTGGTAATACAGGCAGCTGCTTTGGCGTAAGCATGCACGCCTCATTGTGTCAGGCGGTTCAGGCTACAGGTCCTGCTGAGGGCCAAGCAGTTGACGCTGCCTTTGGCAGAGAGTGCAACGAGGCGGCCCTATGAGAGGTGCCATTAAACTAGTTGCCGGCGTTGTGCGCATATGGGTTCCGTCTCATTAGCATCCATAGGCGGGGAACCTTGTCAAATCGAATGCCTTCGGAGCAGACCAACAAAAAGTTCGAACCGGGAATATAAGAGGCGCTAACTCTTAGTAGATAACCGGTGGAAAAGGCAGAAGTTTGCGCTTTACTGTAGAGCACCGTTTCATGCGCGCTTCGCGTTAACGAGACCGCCGCCGGCCAGGAGCAGGCAGGCCTCCCAGATGCGCTTTATTGTTCCCTCTAGCTTCGAGATACGGACCAGGCTCTTCACCCAGGCGGAGGAGCCCTTCACTAAGACTAATGAGCCCGTGATAACACTGGGATACGCGATGGGTTTTGTGTCTATCCCGGACTTTGAGGGAACTCTGCAGCTGGCGCTATGAGCTACATATACCTTTACCTCTGCAAGGACCCCCTCCTGAGGATGGCTGGTGCGCAGATGTTTTGAGCAGCAGGGCAATTGTGAAGCTGAGTGCCCATACTCTATCTCGTGCTGCAGGTGTGACCAACAGCAAGGCAAACGGGGGCATGAGATGTGGTCAGCCTTAAATTTTGCTCATTTGCCTGTTTCGACCCTCTAAAGACCTTTCTGCTTGCAGGCTTTCCCAAAAAGACTTCGAAGTACGTTACGCCAGTCAGGCCCTAATGGGTAACTCACCTAACTTACGGGTTAATGGATTGCTCTATTCAGAGCTCGGGTTTGGGTCGGGTAGGAAGGCTGAAGAGTTTCAGGTTACTCCATGCAGTATAGCGATCGGGTTTAGACTTGCCGCATGGAGGTGGACGTCCCAACAGCGAGTAGAAGTTCGGGAGGGGCTATGCTCTATTGACCTCTGGGTAAGGCGCAGGCTTGAGGGGTTATGGGTTTGGGGTGGAAGGCCTCGCAAGTGGGCGAATGGGCGCAGAAGGGCTATTTGAGGGCCTTTTAGCGAGGTGCCTTTTGCGAAGGGGTTAGCAGGCGCTCTCGTGTCTGAGGGTTGCAGTGCTGTTTTGCGGACCGTGTTGTACGGCTGGGTGGAGCTGGTAGCCTGGCCAGCGTTTAGTCCTCGCTTATCGGCGCACGCAGATGTTTACTTTGGGTGTTCTAGTTAGTAAGTAAACAGATTTCGGCTTTGCGTCACGCGGAGTTAAGCGAGAGCCACCTAGGTTACGGACTGTAGGGACTTATGGTGCTAGTAGGACAGGGAGTACGCACCTAGGGCTACGGGGAACCCCAATGAGTCTTCCGGGTGTGACGAAGGGCGTTTCTTTGGTCCCAGGGTCGCTATGGGAATCCTACGGGTCGGTGTATGGGGTTCGGCTAAGGGTTGCTCAAGTGTACTGCCAGCCTGTGTGCATTAAGGTAGCTCAGGCAGGGAAGTGCTTCCGAATTGTTTCGGCTGGTTTACTAGAGGGGGCGGGGCCTAGAGAGCGGCCGCACGGTTGGCTGAGTTCCTTGGTTTAAGCTAAGCCGGTTTGTATAGCTGTGGTGTCTGGGATGGTAGGTTCGGGTGTAGTTGGGATGAACGCCCACCTGCGGAGTGTCGAAGACTATATTTAAAAATGTTCGGTGGCTATGGGCGCATGTATAAAAGCAGATAGCGGCTATATTCAGCCAAAGTTAGTATTCAGTCGGCCGTGGCTAGTGGTTGTTTTGGAGATGAACGATGAGAGGAAGGCATTCTCTAATGGTATGAGTATATTGCGGCTCAACTACGTTCTGAGGTAAAGCCAAACTATTTAGTATTCATATTAGGCCGCAAAACGAATCGTCGCGGGGCTGTACTACCGCGGTCCTTGGTTCCTGCCAGCGCCGGTGTAATAGCTAAGGCTGTGCAGGAAATAGCCAGACGAGCGGACGAACAGGCTAGTGGGACCCAGAATCTCTTGTGGTTCCCCAAAATGTTTGTTTTGTTTAACCACTAACATATAGGGCACGCGATATGAGTTTGGCGTAGCTACGACCCTGTACGACGCTCCTCGCGCGTTGGGGATGCCGGTCAAGGGGTGCTATGAAGGTGAGTTCGGGTAGGAGTGCTAAATGATTTTGGGCTTTGTCGTATGCTGGTAGTAAGCCTAAGAATGTTTGAAATTATGAAAGGGCTTAGGGGCGTTCATCTGGCGTTATGAGGCTCGTGGATAGTGTCAGAGGTCGGTAGGACCGGTGTCTACCCACTGACGGAAAAGGCCTGAAGGTTTCCATGGTGCGTTGGCTAGTCGGTTATAAGTAGCGATAAGGGTCGATTAATATAATTAATTAAAATGGACTATCATGCAGGAGAATTGTCGTGGGTACAGGTGAGCTAGCCAGGTTGTTATGCAGAAACGCTAGGTGGGTTATGAATCCGAACATAGGGTAAGCATTTGGACTCTAGGAAGTGGATATGTGGGAAGGCTTTTAGCGGGTTTAACGGTTCTGTTAGTTAGTGCGCGTTCTGTCCATTTTGGGTTGTGGGGGAAAGCAGCTAGCACCCCCGAGCAGGGGCCCAGGAACAGGGGATGGGATGGCTAGGAGCGTTGGCAGAAAGTGATCCGGTTATCATTATTGGAGGTAAAAAGGAATTTGAAGGCAAAAGCTAAATGATGAAGTTAGTAAGTCAGAGAATGCCCTGACAGTACTGAACCTAGGAGGTGCGTGTGTGTGTGTTGGGCGTTGGGTAGCTGTGTCCTGCGTGCAGCAGGAGCGCATGGCGTCCTTTTCAAGATAGAAGAGAGAGTGGTGGGTTAGCAGATAGATAGAGATAAAAGATAGCACTCCGGTTTTGTTTAGTAATTAAGAGTGTTATGCGGAAGTCTTTATACATTCGGCAATATAGGGCGTCCCGTTGCATCGTAGCAAGACTGACGCATTAGGAAGAAGCTGACTGTACCCAGGCGCTCTAGGAACACATATCCCGTGCTATGTAGGGCTGTAGAAACTTTCCAAGAGCGATTAGATTGGTTGGGGAATTCCCTTCGGTTTAGCGTATATACTGAACGCATAGAAACCATTCCAGATGTCGCGAATCTGGCGAATAATCTTCTGGAGTCTATGCCACAGGCCCCAGGCATACCAGCAGGTGAAGACCCAGATACTTTAATAGGGGCGCTGATCAATCCTGGGAAGGGCACTGCGGAGCAGGGATAAAAAAATCCACAGTCCAGCGGGAGTGATCCCCCGGAAAATGGACGGAAACTAGGTTTTCCGGGGGGGCCAACGGTGCCTTGTCCGTTTACTGAGCCTTGGGGCCATATGGAGGGTCTGGAGAGCCTCTAGCTGCCTTGGAGGAGCACTGAGGCTCAGTGGGGAGGTCTGCAAGCGAGTGCGAGGGGGTGGTAGCCTCGGCTATTGACAGCGAAGTGTTGGGATCCCATCTGGAGGGTGCAGCAGGCAAACCACATACCCCGTGCCCTTCCGAATATTTTGGTAGGAGAATGTTTGAAGTGTGCGCCTCTGGGAAACTACCTCAAAGAATGCCTTGTATATTCTAAGGAGCTAATGAAGGACCCGACACGCAAGAGGCGTTGCCCTTCTTGTAGCTCGTTTAGACTGTGTCCGATGAATGGTAGGCGGCGACTCTCCTCTGCTCACAGTCCCTTTCCTGATGTAGAGCTATATGAAGCCTGAACGTGCTATTGTTGAAAGAACGGTTATCGCCTTTCTAGCTGTTATTGCCGTAGGTTGTTTTCTGGTCCGCTGCAGCCCAGAACTCTCCCTGAGAGTACCTCCCAGAATGCCCCCGCGATCTCACAGCCTGCGCGGAATCAGCCGGACAGCGTAGCTTGTAAAAGAGCAAAGGTCGTAGCAGCTGTCCTTAGGGAGGCGGATATGAAGAAAAGTACAAGAGGGGGTGATGAACCAAAAGTGTAGTAAAAGGAGGTTGTCCAGACCTTCCCCGTCCGAGTACAGGAAGTTGTAGTTACTCCCGGAGGCGCAGGAGTGGAGTTGGAGGGCGTGTATAAAGGGGAACCGAAGACTAACCAGGTAGCACCCAAGCTTCCCTATAGATTGGCCAGACCCGTGCATACGAGGACCCTGGCGGCTATTGCAGGATTCCGATGTGAGGTCGTTATCGACAAGGGATTACATGTCTCCGTAGTATCAGCCAAATTGCTCCGCCCAGGGATGAACTGCAAAAACTGGACGGCGACGGATGGCAGGATCACGAAGATAGGGCAGCAGACCCTCTCGATATTACGGGAGGTCTTGCTGGAGGTACATCTAGGTCAGGCACGGGATTTGGTTCCCGTCATGGTAATGGCCGGCGTGCGGTTTGTGTCTATTTGAGGGTGAATTTCCCTTATGAGCATAGTACTGCAGTCTTCTTGCGTCAGCGTCGTTGATATTTGAGGCGCATGAAAGCACTGTGGTTCCGCCAAAAGGGCACCGCCCGATGTTTCGGGATGCGTGCTTATGAATGGAAGCCTGGCTGTTAGAGCCCGGAACAGGCTTGCTGGTATGGGTCAGGCTAGAAGAGCCAACCGCGACGGAGAAGGGCCGTCAAGCGCACGGGAATGGGGTTTTGATGGGGCGGCCGACCAGGGATGTAGAGCTGGGTTTCCTTGTACCTCAGCAGCTTTCCACGAGTCTGATCGAAGTGTAGTGCTGTGTAGTGTTCGGCGGGTTCTTCAATCTATCTGCCAAAAAGATACCTCGTGGGCTTCATGGGTGCTTAGCCACCTCCCCAGTAAGCTAACTGCTCCCAGCCAATTCTCAGTGCTGTAGCTCATCGGGAATACTTTATCTGGAGCGGTTGGATAAAGTCACCGTATGACTAACGCCCTGATTTTGTTACGATGCACAGGAACGCTTTATATGTTTGGATGTATGAAGGCTGCAAGGTAAACCTTTTAAATCTCCGGCAAACGTTCAGTTTTCTCGGCCGTATTTCCCCTCCGCCTTTTAAAACCAAGAAACCGCTCTCTTCGTTGTATTCAAAAAGAGCGATGTGCGTTCCGGCTTCACGCTGGGCGCAGCTACCCATCCTTCCCCCCCCACACACAACTTCTCCGATTAACGCTAACAACACAAACTTCCACTTACTAGCGTAATCCCTTCCCTTTTGCTCATAAGTTCCTTTTTACCTCTAACACAATCATAACAGGATCACTTCCTGCCAACACTCCTAGCCACCCGACCCCTAGTGCCTAGGTCCTAGGTGCCTCGCCTCAGAACCCAAAATAGACGGAACACAGTTTAAATAAAATAACTCTTCAACCCCTTAGAAGGCTTCTCCTCACATATCCACTTACCAAAGTCCAAATCCTTACCCCTTGTTAGGGTCCACTACCCACCTAACGTTCGTGCATAACAACCTAGCTAGCTCAGCTCTACCGACGACAATTCTCCGGCAGGCCAGCCGCTTTTACTAAACCACCTCTATCGGTACGTAAAAGCGACTAGTCAACGCACCATCGAAAGCTTCAAGCCTTTGCCGTCAGTGGGTGGACACCGCTCCAACCGGCCTCTGACACTAGCCCCGAACACTTTAACGCCACATGAACGGTCCTCAGCCCTTTCATAATTTCAAACATTCCTAGGTTCACTATTGGCATACCCGGAACCCCAGAACCATTTAGCAATCACACCCAAACTCACCTTCATAGCAGCGCCAGACCGGCATCCCCAGGACGGCAGGAGCGTAGCAGACGCTCATCGCCACCGCAAGCTCATACAGCGTGCTGTACATGTTAGTGTTTACACAAAACAAACATTTTCGGGAACCACCAGAGATCCTTGGTCCCAGTATCCAGTTGGTCCGCTCGTCACACCATCCCTCGCAGATCTAACTGATACACCGCCGACGCCAGGAAGCATGTACCGCGGTATCACAGCCCCACTGCAATCCCTTTAGAAGCCTAATATCAAAACTAACTGCTTTCCATTAGCTGAAGAAGAGTACACTGACATCATTACAGAATGCCTACCTCTTATCTCTCACCTCTAAACCTTCTACTAGCCACGGCTGACTCGATACTACCTTTGCCTACATATAACCACTAGCTGGTTGTATACCCCTTTTCATATCCAGCAAACATATTATTGTACAGTTGTTGACGCTTGCCAGGTGGGCTCTCATCCTAACTACACTGAAAACTACGACCCAAGACACATCAGCCATAGAAAACACCTTACCTTAAACCACTACACTCAGCCAACCGTGCGGCTGCTCTCAAGGCCCCATGCGCTCTCGTAAACCAGACCGGAACAGTTCCCAGGCACCTTCTTGCCTGAGCTACATCAGTCCAGCGCAGGATCCGCAACACGCTCGACCACCCCTAGTCCAACCTCATAAACATACCTATACGATTCCTATGGGGACCGCTTGACCAATAAACGTCCTCGTTTACACCCCAAAGACTCCTAGAGGTCCTGCTGACCCCGGAGGAAGCCTGCTAACATCGAATGGCTCGCTCAATACTTGTCCTATTAGTCCCTTAAGCGCCTGCACCCCCTAGCCTAGGTGCCTCTCACTAACGTCACGTAACAGGCAGCCTAAATCCCTTCACTTACTAACTAGATCACCCGAACTGAATTTCTGCATGCACTGGGCATCGGGGAGTTAGGGCTGGCCAGGCCAATACCTCCACCCAGGCCTCCAGCACCCTCCTCAAGGAAGCAGCACGCCTACTAACCCTTTCCCAAACGGCGTCTCTCTAAAAGGCCCTCGAATAACTCTTCTACCCCCATTCGCCCATTGACCACCCCTTGCACCCTAAACTCCTAACCCGTTAACCCTGCGCCTTACCCAGAGGTCAATAGAGCATTCCCGAACCCGAATTCTTACACGCCGTTGGGGCGTCCCCCACAAGGCGGTAAACCAAAGCCCGATCCCCATTCTCCAAGGAATAACCTGAAACCCTTAAAAGAGAATACCGGACCCAAACGCGAGCTCCAAATCCAGCAATCCATAAGCTTTGAGTCAGCCGAGTCACCCATTAGGGCCTGACTTGCCTAAAATATTCCGGAGTCTCTTCAATAAACCCTGCAAAGAACAAGGCCTTTAGAGGTTGTAAACAGGCAGGACAGGAAAACTTGAGGCTGACTACATCCCATGCGCCCGTTTCCCTTGCGGTTGGCTACGCCAGCAGCAGCGGACACAGTATGGACACTCACCTTCAGCATTGGCCTGCTACTCAAAACAACAGCGCACTAGTCATCCGCAGGAGGGGGTCCCTGTAGAGCTAGAGGTGTATGTAGCTCCAATCGGGAGCTGCAGTGTTCCCTCAAACTCCGGGAGAAAGACAAAGGACCCATAGCGTATCGCAGTCTCACCAGGGCCTCACTAGTATTGGTCAAAGGCTCTTTCGGGTAAGTCAACAACCTTGTCGCTATTTCCAAGGCAGAACAAACCATAAACCTCATCCGTTCAGCCTGCCTGCGCCTGGCCCCTTCGGACATCACACACCCAACAGGTACAAATGCCTCTCCCGTTATTTTCTGTAGTTCTTCTGCCCTCCGCTCCCCCGCCAAACTGTCATTTCCCTGGAACTTTAGTTGCACTCAGTGCGTCTGCGCCACCTCCCTGCTGACCCTCCTGCGGATCGGCCCCTTCCTCACAGACCTTCGCAGCTGCCTCCAACGGTGCTGATGGGGCCTACAACGACGCGCCCTCATCTCCCTCCATGCTCACAGGACTCCACTGACGCCTCTCCCTTCCAGCTTGAATCGACTCGTCCCTCCAGCCACTCCCCACTGGCTTGAGTGGCACATTTCCCGACACACTTGCCAAAGGGGTTGCCGACGTCTCCATAAAAGCCTCTCCTCTGGCTGCTTTACCTCCTTATGGCACAACAGCCCTCGACTGCACAGTCAATGGAGAGGATACATGGATATCCCTACTAAAGTTACAGGGTCCTCCCTCCCTGGAGACCACACCAACGGGTTTCGCCTCAAGGTCTGCTGCCAGGACTGTCGGGGCGGATATTACCTCTGGTTCAGCCAGTGGACGCACAGTTACTTTAGCCCTTGCTCTAGAACGACGAACCCGAGATAAACCAGCAGTTGTGTGCGCAGCCAACCTAGATACCTCGAACACGCCCCTCGACTCTTCCCTCCTGGATAGAGTCGAATCCGACCCTTCACAAGCACGATTCTCGGATTCTATAGCCTCTGGGACCACCTTTCAGCCTTTTTCACGGTTCTTTTCGCCACCCCCGAATGCTCGAATAAACGTTGTAAATAATGTCCTTCAGCCTGCACCATATACCGAATAACCGTGTTCTCCTCGGAGACCAGAATTCGACGGTGCTGCTTCCTCTTCCGGAAGGCCTGAACTGCAGTCTGCTTACGACACGTTTTTCCCGACATTTCTACCAGGAGCACCTCTAGCTGCCGTCGCCTCACCATCCGAGCCGCAGCCTTCTAATGCATCGCCCTTTTATCAAGGGAATGCGGGGCTTCCTCCTCCTCTTCCTCTTGCGAGAGTACATCTTCCTCCGGCTGAGGTTCAGCTGTGACAACCCGCTTCATCCGCTTCCTGTAAATAGTGTGTGTTCGCTTCTTTCCCACCACTAACGGCCTAGACAATGATGGCCCCCTCATCCAACGCCTTCACAGCCTCATCAACAGCACTTAAAGGGTGGGGAGCAAAATACTTCAGTTCCCTATATGTTAACAGGGCTCGCCGCTGTAGGATGTCACTTACGAATGGGGAAGGTCTCGCCACAAACCGGCGCGATAAAGGGGTGAGGAAACTTTCGGAAGTCGGGGTAGCCGATAGCGGCTTATCGACCACTTCTGGCAACTCCCGCAAGTAGGCTTTATCCTAGTTCTTCTCAAACTGCAAGAAAGGCGTCGGCCACAACTCCCGCACCTTCGCCGTCACCACCCGACCCTCAGGGCCCTCCTTTGTTCCGTCCGCCATGCATGGTGGAATTTGTCCCCACTTTCTAGCTGTAGCCACCTCATTCGGCACAGCTAGTTCTGCCCTCCAGAGGTCGTTTCTAAGGCTCCTGTAAGGCCTGCTTTTCCGCTAAAGGTAGATAAGCTCCTTGTGCTGCAAATGCTTCTGGTTCTTGAATGTACTCAGACAGTGCACGGTCCAAGCGATGGTTTGCAGGTCTGCCGTCCTACATTGGCCTATGATTGGTCGTTCCCTCTCCGCTGATCGGCTAGATCCCGAGGAGTGTTCCTCCATGTCCACGCCAGTAGCCAACTGCGGACCACCTCCCGGAAAAGCTATCTTGGTACGTTGCCGAATTTCCTCTAGATATGTTCCAGGATGGGGCTGCTGACGGTATTTTCCCCTTATTTCACTCCATTGCTGATCTGCAGGGCAGAGGAAAGCGGCATGGTTGAGAACGCTGTTGCGAATGGGTCGCCCTAGGACTGGCATCGTGACCAGATAAGTCGTACAATGGCAACGAAGGCCAACTGCAGGTAATTAGATTCTGTATTGTCAAAATCCAGAAAATATCTGTAAAATAAAAAATGTTTACCCCCTTGTCCATTACTGCCATTGCCCAGTGCATCCGCCTTTCCACTCTATAGCCACGGAGCTCGGAGAACACCCCTCCTCCATATCCTTCCGCCCCACTATGTAAACTCGGCACAGCCAACAACCCGATAGTAGGACACTGGTTTGCTTAAAATCGTAGTTATATACAATTAAAACTAGGTAGCCCTTTGATTGGTACCTTCATGGCTGCGGGCATAGAGAGAAACTTTTACTGTGCTCGATTCTTTATCCACAAAGTCCCACTAGACAAGTCCTCGATTTCGGCCGACACCCCACTCGGGAACAAGGAACGCACTTGAAGTGGTCCCTTATGGTAAGGCGCGAACTTACCGCATTTCGTCCGTTTATCTCCAGTAAGCTTTAGCGCCACTAACATTGCCGGTTGTAACTTCTTATTGCTCTGCTCCCACTCCATTCGATTTGACACGGCTTCCTGCCTATGGGCGCTGATGACACGGAGCCTACATGCCCACAACGCCTGCAACCATTGTGCTGCCACTTCGCATAGTAGCGGCTTGTTTCACTCCCTAGTTAAAGGTAACGCTAATTGCTGGCCCGTCACCAGGAAGTCTGGGCTGAACCCCGTGTTAAAATGAGGTGTGGCTCTGTACGCCAAAGCCGCTGCCTGTAACACCACATCCCACTTCTTTTTTTAAAAAAATACAGACAGCTTCAACGTCGCCTTTAACGACCTCACGTATGATTTAACCAATCAGTTGCCTCTCGGTTTGTAGGGGGAGGTGTAGATCTTAATGCCCTAGACTTGGCACAACGCCTTTAGCATTCTTGTTATTAACTGCGGCCAATTATCCGATAATACGGCCCGCATGAACCCCATAGGCTGACCCAATGCGCAAAAACGGCCTCCGCATCCAGGGTCGCTGATGGTTTGGGAAGCGTTACTGTCTCCATCCACCTTGTATGATGGTCAATAATAACCAGGATGCGCGTGTTGCATTCAGTCCGAGGTAGAGGGCCAAACGACTTTATTGCGACAATTTCAAAGGGTGTGCCAATACGCAAAGTCAGCCACTGCCACTTGTTGGTAGCCAACGAGTGCGCCAGGCAGAATGGGCACGTTCGGAAAAAGGCGCGCCCATCTGCCCGCTGATGCGGTCACCAGTAACGCGCCGCGCTTTTTGCATGGGTCTTACCGACACCAAAATGCCCCGCATAATAACTTAGATGCTGCGCTTTGAAAGCCAGGGGCCGACACACCTTAGGCAGAAAGACTTGCGGACCGGAACCTGGCACTTCTAAACACAAAACTCCATCTTGGTAGAATAAACTAACAGCCGAGTCCGCGAGCCCTTTAATCCATTCTTACCTAGGCTTCCGAATAAGAGACGCGTAGGGTTTGCACTTCGCATCGGCTCGTCGAGCAGCCCGTAGCTCCTCAAACAGGATGGCGTTAGGTAACGCCACTTCTCAGCCAGAATTGCCCGTATCCCAAGATACATCGTCAATCATCGGATGTTGATGGTCCACCGTAGGGGCGGGGAGGCCCTCCAAAACGCTAGTTCTCCTTTCTCCACTACCATCGGATTGAGCGGATAAAGAATTAGCCGTGGGTAGTTTCTCCGGATCCTCTAACTGTTCGTCCGACAAGCCCACCTTAAGGTCATCCTCTGAGTCCCCTTCCATGTCCCCGCAGACCACCACCGTGGCTTACATTTTCCGGACAGTCCTCGCTGGAGGCACGCCAAGGACACCGCTACGCAAAAGGCGCACGTCTTGTCGCGCCCCAGTAGCCGTCTCCTGCACTCTGGCTGGCAGATACATCCAGCTGTGCACATGCAGGTGATATCACTGATGAGTAAATAAAACAACACCGTCCGGAAAGTCATCAAGGACAACCTCGGGATGTTGATCTACCAAGGTAACGGCAGCATGAGAGAGACAGTCTTCATGTTTCTGCTGTGGCGCTAAACGGTGTTGGATAGTAAAGCGGAGCTCTTGCCGACGCATAGCCCATGATTCCAGACGTTTGCACTTGTCCGATTTAACCTGAATATACTCCAGAGGCGCGTGGTCAGTAAGCAACTTGATCTTCATGCCGTCCACCTAGGGGCGCGGCAGGTCTTCAAAGCCTAAATAATTGGAGCAGCGTCGAGCTCTTTTACTGTCCACGCTCGCTCATGAGGACACGAAGGCCGGGGTGCATATGCCAGGACGCTCTCAACCTCCTCATAACTCTGCAAGAGCACCGCTCCTAATTCAAAGAAGAACGTATCAGTCCACGCTGAAGTCCCTCGTATAATCAGGGTCGGCGAGCAGGGGTTCATTGCAGAGTGCGGTACGAAGCTTGTCCCACGCCTGCTTGCATTTGGATATCCACTCAAAAGCACGCTTGGAGCTCCGGACCTGAAACAAACGTGATGCAGCAGCCGAAAAATTAGGTACGAACCTTCGGTAGTATTGAGAATTCCGAATAAAGGGTTGTACCGCTTTAGCACTATCGGGTTCTGCCATATCCATGATAGCTTTAACCTTGCCGGCATTGGCACGTAGGCCCTCTTCCGACACGATGTGTCCCAGGTACTTTACGTCCTGGGCGACAAACGCACACTTCCCCAAATGCAGCTCTATGTCGGCCCTACGCAATGACTCAAAGAGTTTGCGCAAATGCGTTGGTTGGCCACGTATCACTCTGCGAAATAATATCATCAATGTATCTCACAGCACAAAGCCATTTTAATCCACTCAATAACATGTCCACCATGCGCTGAAAAATCGCAAGGCTAGACGCAAACGCAAACGGAAGACGTCTATACAGTCTCTCACCATCTAAGGTGACGAAACGAGTCTTTGGGCGGTCTGCCTCCTCGACCTCGATTTGATAAAAACCACTGCACATGTCCATCAATAATAAATAATGCTCTCCCTTGAAGGACGCTACGATGTCGTCCGTCCGAGGAACAGCTGTTGTGGTATTCATGCATGCTTCCTGACTTCTCTGTAGTCACAGCACAACCGCCATGTCCCATTTGACTTCATGGCGATCACAATTGGGGTGCTGCAGCAACCTTCCCCTAGCTCCGTGATGCCCTGTACATTCATCTCCTCCACTGCTTTCCTCACTATCCCCCTCATTGCCGGAGAGATTCGCCGTGGTGGTTGGCAAGTTGCTGGAGTGTCCCCGGTGTCCAGCTTTGCCTTTAGTAAATTAGTGACGGCTAATGGGCGAGAGCCATCGTTGAATATATCCTGGAACTTCAACAAAGTGCGTAACGTTTGTAGTTCTTCGACCTTAAGACAACCCCTCATGGACGGTAACCTCGGAATCCATGCACTGCTAAGCAGCGTTTCCACTGCCAATGGATCATGTGCGATCAATGCAGAGGATGCCTGGGCCCTCATTTTACCCTCTGTTTCACCGCTCTGCTCCCCCCCCTCAGCCATATTCTCAATGGTATTCACCACTACTTTGCGTTCACCAGCTGCCACCACCCCGCATGGCTGAATATCCTGGGGAGATGGGTAAAGACTGATCAAGCCGAAGGGATACCCCTTCGACAGATAGACCACAGAACCCGCCACACAGTAAACTTCTATCAGACCCATGAAAAGCTGTTCGCGTAGATGCAAACCCAACTCTACCTCCCTGCTAGCCCGCACCATAAAGACCCCAGTCCCTTGCGCTTGGCCACCCCTCTCCGCCACCGTTGGCTCTCCTAGGCTTACCCGTACAAACGCGCATGTTCCGGTCTGTAGCAACGAGTCGTGCATTAGTTAGCACGCATGCCGAAACCTGGGGTGGTGCCCTATTAGCGTACCCACAACGCCTTCATGCGCCTCCAATATCAACGCATGATGAGCCAAGGTGACTGCGATACTATACCCATAGAGGAACTCCTCCCCCAATAAGCACCTCGGTTACAACTATGCACGGAACCAGATTTCTTACGGGACCCAAATGTACTTCCATCGAGACCCGCCCTAATATCGAGAGGCTCTGCTGCCCTACTCCCGTGATCTTGCCGTCTGCCGCCGTCCATTTTTTGTAGTTTGTCCCCGGGCGGAGCAGTTTGGCTCAAACTAGAGAGACATCCACCCCCGTATTAATAACGGCCGTCCACTCCAAGCCTGCGATGGTATCCAGGGCCCTCGTCTGCATCGGTTTGGTCAGTGCTGAGGGAACCTTGGGTGCTAACAGGTTAGTCTGTGCCTCCCCCTCATTCACTCCCCCGCAACTCCTCACCTGCGGCTCCCGGAGTAGCTACAACTTGCTGTACTTGAACGGGAGACGTATCGACAATTTCCCTTGACTCCACCTTTGGTTCATCACCCCCACTTGTACTCTCCCCCGCAACCGTCCCTTGTAGCACAGCTGCTACCGTCCTCACTCCTTCACGAGCCATGTTATCCGGCTTATTCCACGCCGCCTGTGAGATCGCGGGGGCAACCTGCGGGGCACTCCCAGGTACATTTCTGGGCTGCAAGGCTGCAAACACCTGAAAACAACTCAGGCCGATCCCAACTAGGAAGGGGGTCACCCCTCTTAAGAAAATAGCTTATCCCGGCTTTGTTGACCTCAACATTGAAAAAGGGACTGTGAGCAAAGTAAAACCGCCGCTTAGAATACATCGCACATAGTCCAAACAGGGTACACGAAGGACAACGCCTCTTACATGTTGCGTCCTGCAATATCTCCCTAGAGAATACAGGTCATTCCTTGAGGTAGTGTCCCACAGCCGCACATCTTAAACATGCTCCTAGCAAAGTACTTGGAACGAGAGGAGGTATCTGATTTAGTTGATGCACCCTCCAGTTAAAATCTCGACTCTTCGGTGTCAACACCGGAGGCCACCGTCCCGGCCTACTCCCTTGCATACCTCCCAGCTGAGCGTCACTACTCCTTCCAAGGAGTCGGAGCCTGCCTCGACCCTTGGAATCGTGCTACTGCTCAGTATGCGGACCAGGCAGCGTTGCCGCGCCCCGTTTACTTAGTGCCCGACCATTTTAAGCGGGGTTACTCTCGCTGGACTGTGGAGTTATTCTTTCCTACTCCGCAACTCCCTTCCCAGAATTTATCAGGGCTTCTATCAGAGTATCTGGGGCTCCATCTGCGAGTATGGGTGGGGCCAATACCATGGACTTCCTAAGATTATTGGCCAGATCCACAGCGTCTGCGATGGTATTTATGCCCTCCTTATATAGGCTCAGCCGGACACAATTCCGCAGCTCTTTAGGCAAATATTAGATGATGGAGTGTGCCATGATGGTTTCGGGTATAATTTGAGGTCTTTCAGTGCGCTTGAAAACCGCCGCATACGCCGGATATCGCTTTATCATTTGGTAGTGTAAGTCGGCGATGTCTAACTTGCCCTGGGGATCGCCTTCATAGCCTGAGGCAAGTAGGCCTCGGGGCGTCCCGGATGGATACGCTGTGATGTGGCCAGCTTCATGATTTGCTCTCCTGCCTGTTTGAATTCCCTCAGGGTCTTGATCCTTCCGGCGTTTATTATAGAGACTCCGAGCTACTTTAGACGAGTCAGGCCCTAATGGGTGACTCAGCTAACTCATTGTGGGTTGCTGTATTCGGAGCTCCGGTTTGGGTCGGGTTTGCTCTTTGAAGGGCTTTAGGTTACTCGTTGAAACATAGGGATCGGGTTTTGGTTTGCGGCTTTGAGGGAGACGCCCCAATGGCGAGTGGGAGTTCGGGTTCTGGAATGCTCTATTGAGCTCCGGGTAAGGTGCACGGTTAACGGGTTATGGGTTTAGGGTGCATGGCCTGGCGAATGGGCGAATGCGGGCAAGGGGGTCATTGGAGGGGCTTTCAGCGAAACGCCACTTGGGAATGGGTTGGCAGGGGTGCGGGTCCCCGAGGGTTTGGAATGATGTTATGGGGAGAGTGCTGTAGGGCTGGGTGGAGGTAGTGGCCTGGCCAGCCCTAACTCTCTGATGCCTGGCTCGTGCACAACCTCAGTTCGGGTGATCTAGGTAGTACGTGAGGGGATTTAGGGTGCCTGTCACGGGAAGTTAGTGTCAGGCACCTAGGATAACGGGTGCAGGTGCTTAAGGGACTAATAGGACAGGGAGTGAGCGGGCTATAGGATGTAATCAGGCTTTGGCTGGGGTCTGCAGGACCCTTAAGGGTCTTTAGGGTGTAAAATAAAGCGTTAGTTGGTGACAGGGGCGCTATATGAATCCTATACGTTTGGTTATGAGCTTGGGCTAAGGGTGGTCAAGTGTGTTGCGGATTCTTTGCTGGATGAAGGTAGCTCAGGCAGGAAAGTGCTGGGGAACTGTTCCGGCCTGGTTTACTAAAGGGGGCAGGGTCTAAAAAGCGGCCGCACGGTAGGCTCAGTTTCGTGGTTTAAGGTAAGGTATTTTGTATGGCTGAGGTGTCTGTGGTGGTAGGTTTGGGTGTAGCTGGGGTGAAAGCCCACTCGGCAAGTGTCAGGAAATGTCTGATAGTACGTTTTATGAATAAGTAAAGGGGTATATAAACAGATAGTGGTTATATGTAGGGCAAGTTAGTATCGATTTGCCCATGGTTAGTGGTTGGTTTGGCGGTGAGTGATAAAAGGATGGCATTCTGTAATGGTATCAGCGTATTGTGGCTCAGCTACCTTGTATGGTAAAAGGTTAATTTTGATATTAGGATGGGAATGGGGTCATGGTGGGGCTCTGCTGTACGCGGTACTTGGTCCTGGGGGCAGCAGTGTAGCGGTTAGGCCCGTGAGAGGGATGGCGAGAGAACAAGAGGGACTAACTAGAGGGACCAAGGATTTCCGGTGGTTCCAGCAAATGTTCCTTTTGTATATGCATTAATGCTTAGGGCAAGCGATGTGGGTACGGCCCAACAATGAGCTTCTGCGGCGCTTCTCGTGCGTTGGGGCTGCTGGTCAGGAGGTGCTACGAAAGCGAGTTTGGGGATGGTTGCCAAATGATTTTGGGGTTTAGGGTATGCCAGTAGTATATTTAGGTGTGTTGTAAGTTATGAAGGAGTTAGGGCGGTTCATTTGGCGTTGTATGGTTCGGGGGTAGAGTCAGAGGTCGTATGGAGCAGGGTTTAGCCATTGGCAGGAATGGCTCAAAGGGCTGGATGGTGCGTTGGCTAGTCGGCTTTCGATATACATAAGGGCGGATTAGGTGAATCTTTTAGAATTAGGTGTCCTGGCGGAGAATTATAGTGGGTAGAGCTAAGCTAGCTAAGTTGTTATACACGCCTGTTAGGTGGGTCGTGGATCCAAACTTGGGGTAAGGATTTGGATTCTGGAAAGTGGGTGTATGAGGAGGCGGGTTTTAAAGGGTTAAAGGGTCAGTTCATTTAAAGTGTGTTCCGTTTATTGTAGGTTATGGTGTAAGGCAGCCAGCGCCTCCGAATAGGTTCCTAAGGACTGGGGGTGGGATGGCTAGGAGCGTAGGCAGGAAGTGATCCTGTTATGATTGTGTTGGCAATAAATAAGAATTTATGGGCAAAAGAAAAGGAACGACGTTAGTAAGTGGGAGTTTGCCTTGTTGGCGCTGACCTTAATAGTTGTGTGTGTGTGTGTGTGTTTGGGGTTGGCTAGCTGCGCCCTGCGCGAAGCAGGAACCCAAGCCTCTCACTTTCGAATGAAGAGAGAAGAGAGTTCTGTTAACAAAAAAAACAAGACGATAGAAAAGATGGTTTTGTTGAGAATTAAGAGATTTATTCTGAAGTCGTTACACATTCAGAAATATAGGGCATTCCTATCTTTGGTAACAAGATTAGGGCATTAGGCAGAAGCTGGTTGTATCTAGGCGCTCCAGCCAAAATTATTCCCAACTAACTAGAGCTATGGGAACAGGCAGAGCGCGTTTATAGTACTCTGCACCATAACTTCCACCAACCTCTCATACGCAGGTTCCTGACCAGGGAACCTCTGGACCATACGGTTACGATACGCGCGACGCAGCGGCACGCTTAATTGCCGCCACGCAAACGTGTAAGCCTGGTCCAACAGTCCGGACGGCTCTAACCCTTCCTCTAGAGTCAAGAGAAGCTCCTCCACTTTGGTTTAACTGTGCCGGAGGCTATCCAGCTTGGGAAGTGTCTGCTGCAGTAGCGTGGGCTCATGCAGCAAATCTACAAAGTCATTCGAATGTCTCCTATTTGGCCTCGCTTCACCTCGATCCCCTACATTTACATGCGTTCTCGGGAAGCGCTGCCGAACATAGGATAGCTCCGTAGCCGGGGTCAGACGCATCTTCAGAACTGGCAGGTCCTCGCATATCCTCCTGCCGGGAGGGGGTCCCTAAGTCAGGGACTCCAATCCCGCATCCTCCTCGCACAACCGACCCCTCCTCGCTACCCACGTCATCCTCTGTATCCGCAGCACATTACTATGGCCGTCATCCTAAGTCGGCGGGTGGCCTGTCGCATTTCTCAAAACCGGGTCCTGCGCTGCTTCTCGGTTGCCACGATGCGTCGCACTCGCCCTACGTTCAGCGCGCCCGGTCCGCCTTTTGATCACCGGTTCTTCACTCCCTCGAACGCTTGATTCCCTGTGAGGTTTAGCACCAGCCCTTATCTTCGCAGCAAATCGTGGGAAGAGAAATTATTACGTTTGTGACCAGTTCGGACCTCAGAGTAATGCAAACGATCCCAGCGAGTTCCTATAGCTCTAGTTAGTAGGGAATATTTTTGGCTGGAGGGCCTAGATACAACCAGCGTCTGCCTAATGGCTTAATCGTGTTACCAAAGACAGCAATGCCCTATATTGCTGGATGTATGAGGGCGTCAGAGTAAATCTCTTACTTCCCAAAGTAACCATAGTTCTCTCTGTTCTCTTTTTTTCTGTTAACAGAACCGCCGCTGTTTCTCTCTCATTCCATAAGACAGGCTTGCGTTCCTTCTCCGCGCAGGGAGCAGCTAGCCAACCCCTTCCCCCGCGCACACGCACACATACACACACACACACACACACACACACACACACACAACTCTTAAGATCAGCACTAACAAGGCAAACTCCCATTACTAACGTCATCTTTTCTTTTTTGCCCATAATTTCTTATTAATTTTCAACACAATCATAACAGGATTACTTCCGCCCTACGTTTGTAGCCGCCCTAACCCCAGTCCTTAGGACCCTATTCGCCAGTGCTAGCTGCCTTACCCCAGACCCTAAAATAATCGGGACACACTTTAACTCAAATGACCGTTCAACCCTTTTAAAGCCGTCTCCGCATACACTTACTTCCCAGAAGCCAGATCCTTACTCTAAGCTAGGATCTACGACCCACCTAATGTTCATGCACTGCAAGCTAGGGAGCTCAGCACTACACACCACTATTCTTCGGCAAGACACCTAATTTTAATTAATTCACCTAATCCACTCTTATCCATATAGAAAGCCGACTAGCCAACGCGCCATCCAGGCCTTCGAGCCTTTTTTGCTGATAGCTAGACCCTGCTCCAACCGGCCTCTGACACTACCATCGAACCATACAACGGCGCACGAACGGCCCTAACCCCTTCATAATTTACAGCGCACTTAAATTTATTACTGCCATACTTCAAACCCCAAAATCATTTGGCAATCATTACCCAAACTCACCCTTAGGGCGCTTCCTGACCGGCAACCCCATCACGCCAGGAGCGTCGCAGAGGCTCACTGTTAGCCCAAACTCATATCCCTTGCCCTATATGTTAGTGCATGCACAAAACGGGCATTTTTCGGGAATCACCAAAAATCCTAGGTCCCTTTAGTTAGTCCCTTCCTTCGTCTTCCCACCCCTCTCACTGACCTAATCGCTACACTGCGCCCTCAGGAACCATGGATGGCGTATCAAAGCCGCACTACTATCCCTTTCCCATTCTAACATCAAAACTACACACGTTCGCTTTAACGCACAAGATAGTTGAGCCAGAATACACTGATACCATTACAGAATGCCTTCCTCCCATCACTGACCTCCAAATCAGCCACGAGCCACGGCCGGCTCGATACCCATTTTGCCTACATATGGTCACTATCTGCTTATGTGCCCCTTTGCATATCTACAAAAGATATTATTATTCAGTTTTTCGATACTTGCCAAGCGGGCTTTCATCCCAACTACACCCGAACCTACCACCCCCAAACGCCGCAGCCATACAAACGCCTTACCTGAAAACAACGAAACTTGACCCCTCATGCGGTCGCCTTCGGGACGCTGCCCACCACAGGCACCCCAAAACGGAACAGTTTCCAAAAACTTCCCTTCCTGCGCTGCCTTAATCCAACAGAAAATCCGCGCTGCACTCGGCCATCCTTAGTATAACCTCATAACCAGACCCATATGATTCCTGTGACGACCTTGCAATTAACTCACGCCCCTTCTAACACCCCAAAGCCTCATGGGTGTCCGCGTGACCCTGGCCAAAGCCTCCCTACACCGTATGGCCGGCCCACTCACTGTCCTACTACTCCCTTAAGCGCCTGTACCCCTTAATCGAAGTGCCCGCCACTAACGTCATGTGAAGGACAGCCCAAATCCCTTTTACATACTGACTAGAACACCTGAAGTGAATGCGCGCTGGGCATCAGGGAACTATGGCTGACCAGGCCACTAGCTCCACCCAGCCCTACAGCACCCTCTCCATAGCACTACTCCAACACCTCAGGAACCCGCACCCCTGCTAACCCTTTCCCAAATGGCGGCTCGCTAAAAGCCCCTTCAATAATCCTTTCACCCGCATTCGCCCATTCGCCAGGCCTTGCACCCTAAACCCATAACCCGTTAACCCTGCGCCCTCCACAGAGCTCAATAGAGCACACCCGAACCCGAACTCCTACTCGCCATTGGGGCGCCCCCGTTACGGCCGGAAACCAGAGCCCAATCCCTGTGCTTTAAAGAATAACCTAAAATTTTGGAAAGGACAAATCCGACCCAAACCGGAGCTCCGAATAGAGCAGCCCACAACCCTTGAGTCCTCTGAGTTACCCCTTAGGGCCTAACTTGCCTAAAATACTTCGGAGTCTCTTTAATAAACCCTGCAAGGAGCAATGCTCTTAGAGGGTTCAAACAGGCAGGAGAGCAAATTCTGAGGCCGGCCACATCACTCCTGTTATGGCTGCCGTGTGAGCATTGGGTGGTTTGCGTGCGCCAGGATGGAACCCCGGATTGAGATTGTCTAGAAGTGTAAAAGTGGATGTAAGGTAGCTACGAAAAGGGTTATGAGAGGGACTTGTGGTTGTATTTTTGCAAACGGTAATGTCGAGTCGGCTGCGGCTAGTGGTTGGCTTGGAGGTGGGCGATGTGAGCAGGGCGTTCTGTAGTGATGTTGGTATATGATGGCTTTGTTGTCTCCTCAGCTAACAGAAACGTGTTTGATTTTAATATTAGAAATACGAAAGAGATTGTGGTAGGGCTGTGGTCTCTCAGTACATAGGTTCGTGTCGGCGGCAATGCAGCCTTAGCTCTATGAGTGGATTATTGGAGCTAGTGCAGGGACTGGTTATAGGGAAGAAGGATTTTCCGTGGTTCTCGAATTAAGTTTCTTTTGTGTGTATGTTTGCATAGAGGACGAGGGATGTGGGTTTGGGGTGATGATGAGCCTCTGCGATTTCCCTAGTGCGTTGGGGCTGTCTGGTTAGCGGCGCTACGTGTGTGATTTAGAGGACCGGCGATAAAGGATTTTGAGATTAGAGGGATGCTGGTGATGAGCTTAAGTAAGCTTTAAATTATAAAGGGATTACGGCTTTTTGTGTGACGTTTCACGGATCGGGATTGGTGCCGCAGGCCGGTCGGTGAAGTGTCGAGGTGCTTTTAAGAGGGGTTCGAGAGGCCGGTGAAGGCATTTGTGTATCGGTGTTCAGTCAGGTTAAAGTTGGATTATTTGAATTGGTTGAAGTTAAGTGTGCTGCGGAAAAATTGTCGTGCGTAGTGCTCAGCTAGCTAAGTTGTTAAGCTTGGATATTAGGTGGGCCAGGAATCGTACTTTGAGGTAAGGATTTGGGCTCCTGGAAATGGGTGTATGGGAAGGTGGATTTTAAAGACTTAACACAGTGTTTTAGTTGGAGTGTGTTTCGTCTTTTTTTGGGTTCTCAGGTAAGGCAGCTTTCACCTCCGACCTGCGATCCAAGGTGTAAAGTGTAGGCGTTGGGTGTAGGTCGGAAGTGTTTCCGTTACAGCTACAGGAAAATAACCATAAAATCTACAGCGTAAAATGGTGGGGTCAATGTTTGTGGGTAGGGGTTTGCACTGGCAA
This sequence comes from Eimeria nieschulzi, assembly GCA_000826945.1. NCBI lineage: Eukaryota > Apicomplexa > Conoidasida > Eucoccidiorida > Eimeriidae > Eimeria > Eimeria nieschulzi. The sequence goes on from JRZD01019964.1 coordinate 82,177, forward strand.
TGGCGTTCTGGGAAAGTCGTGTGTTGGGCTCAGCTACCTATGCTCTGTCCGAGGCCGGGAAGGAACGCGCGCGGCGGCCCTGTAGATAGGGACTGAAAAACAGAGAACCTTAAGATTACAAATTTTGAAAATTTAAATGTGACTTCCTTCGAGAGTTTTCGAGTTTTCTTTGACGTCCGCTCGAATTTGATACTATAGAGAGCGTCGTTTTCTACTGAAAGGGTAGAACTTCAAGGCCGAGCTACTTTCTGAATGTAGGTGCCCCAGCAGAAAAGGAAAATTATCCCTACATACGATGAACTATAGGACCTTGCTGGGTGCGTATAGATAATCAGGGAAGCGGCCTAAACCGCTGGAACATGTTAAGCGGGCTTTGCATTCACTTAGGGCTCGGCTGCTCTTGGTCTACGTCAGAATTTTAAACTACGGCCTTATTTACATTTATGAGTTTGAATAATTGTAGATCTAAATACTCCATATTTATGTTCAAAAAGCCAACAATAGGGAAAGCCTTATACACGTAGAAAAAGCTTTGTGGGTTTCCCGATATCGGGATTTAGGGTTCTTGTACTCCCGCAGGCGTACAAAGGCATATGCTTGCATTACTAAACTGTCGTTTAATGAACTTTTAGTCATTCCAAATGTTGTTTAAAGCCGGCTAAGGCAATTAATATACTTTTTGAGATGTCAGACTCTGCAGCCGTCGGATTCGGGTGCAGAGTGTATCGAGGTTTTCAGAATGACTGAGGCGTTGCCTCCAGTCATTAGAACACATTATCCCATTATGCAAAAAACATCAACGACTAGTAAAGCGTACGGTGTAAAAAGTGAGGTAATGAACTGTCCGCAGCGTCATTGGGAGTCTAGAACAGCTGATGGTCAAGTCTATGAGGTCCATTGCATTAACGTTTTCCTGTGCTCTTTTCTAATTCCTAAAGAGCCGCCTATCTCTAATTAAACTATCTGGAAACAGTTTTAGTGAATGACAACAATAATTACACAGGATTTGAAGGATTTCCACAGCGCAGCCATCTGGGGCTGGCGGAGGAAGCGAATTTCGGGATTCTGACTAAAGAACGCGTTCTACGAACAATTTCGGCATTAATTGCTCATCAATTATTGTTTTCCTTTCAGTGTAGGGCAACTGAAAAGTAAAGGGAAATCAATTTGAAAGAAGTTGGGTTTCGAGGTGTTGACACGGGCGCCGGTGGACTGGGCGTGTGCTATCGGGCAAAATCGGGAGATGAGAAGTTTCGGAAGATTCGAATCACTAATTAGTGAAACGTCCTCTGAATTAAGACTGCATAAAATTTGGAGTGTGAGGTACTTTCTGAACAGGAACGCTTGCAAGACGATCGAGATGATTTTGATGAGCAGTGGTTTGAAACGTGTGAACCAGCTCGGCAACGGTACGAAGACATGGTAGCAACCTTTGATCTGTGCCGCTTTGAATCTGAAACTGCAGATCGTCAGCAAACTGAATATTCGTGCGCAGGGGTGGAGCTAGAGGCGAGGATGGACACTAATTGCGCTCGCCATACTGTTGGAGATACATGATATTTCGGGGTTGCTGCAGGAAATGTTTCGAAGCCTGATTTATTCAAAGAACCTACGGTCCAGCCCAATAGAAGAGCGTGCTTCAGTGCACCCCCCTATGTTTCAGGGCACTCAACCTAGATATAACCTGAGTGTGGCACGACACTACTATGATCTACTGCGTTATACTAAAGTAGAAAAAGGTCATGACGTGATGCTAAGGCTGAAGAGGAAGGCCTTGGGCCGTTGGTGTGAACACTGAAACCCCCGGATTATTACCGGTGGAACAAGAGGGATTCAAGCGACGTATCGTGTATTGCCTTATTGGGTAAACGGTTGGCACTACGATTAAAAGTTTGCAGCAAATAGAGTACAAATGGGATGTTGTAGTGAACTTCATTACAATTACGGCTCAGGCGTGCTTGGCATAAGGACTAAGGCTGCGCCGTGCGCTTCTTTCGTTTTATGTATGCACTTCTATGTTAAGTATGAATAAGAAACGTTAAGTTAAGAGGTTTTCTTATAGTTGGTAGTGTTATTGTTACGGGATTATGAGGGTTTTGTCTTGGTATTTTGATGTTGTGTCAGAATCAAGGCTTCACATGTTGAGGCTTATATGGTTCTGAGTTAAATGTTGATATTGTTCGAGAAATTAATTTACTAGCTTAAGCCCATGGTGTCTAAGGGCTGAAAGCAGCTTAGGGAAGCAGCGGAAAGCATTGGAACAGAGTCTGTGGGGGCTTGCGATCCCTTAGGGATTGGCAGCTCCTGATCATTGGTCAAAGCTTTTGTTAAGTCCTTCCTCGTGCAATAAACGCTTATATATTTTAAATTGTATTAAGATAGAGTTTGTCTAGAAGGCGCCGGTGGATGTCACAGAGGGGCCAGATAAGCCTCGCGGATATCAAGGCCAGGTGGGGTAAGGAATTGGTTCTGTCCCAAGGGTGTTCGTTGAGATACTAGCGTTCCTAATTTATCGTTGAGATTAATTGATATTATTATTCATTGTGTTGGAGTTGAGCATCAAGAAGCTGATTTTCTTCTGAGATTTTGGCCTCGGCAGCTTTTAGGATCGGGGTGCTGAGGGACTGTGCTTTCTGAAAAGCAACAATGCTTTCGGTTACTTTTGGAATGATTTAATCCCATTGTCTATGGGGAAATGCTAAAAGCTAATGTATACGTCTGTATATTGCAAGCGTCTCTATATTGCAAGTTACCGGGCCGTCTAGATCGTCATTGGGAGTTTAGGACAGCCGGTGGTCGAGTTTGAGTGCCTTAAAGCTTTCTTATTTTCCTTTGCTCCTTTTGGATCCCTGAGGAGCCACCTGTCCTTAATTAGAAAAATTAGGTATTTTCACAGTTTTGGTTGACGACGAGCGTAAATTGAAAGAGTATCAAGGTTGAGGTAGCGCAGCCATAGGGGCTGTAATAGCGAGGAAAATTTCGAAGTCGAGGTGATGAATAAGTTCTTTGGACAAATTGGACTTGAAATATTCATTAATTATCATTATTGGTTTAAGCTATTAAGGGAAAAAGAAAAGGCACTTTAATTTAAAGGAAATTGAACTTTGTGGACCAGTTAGGTACGCCTTAGGGCCAGGCGGGTGTTTGACTATAAATCCGTGAAACAAGGAGTTCTAGCTGTTGGAGCTTATTATTTGGGAAAGGTAATAGGGAAAGTGGCTGCATCACGACCAGGGAGTGCGAGGAGCCTTCTGAAGAAGAGTTCCTGATAGGGAATCGAGACGAATCCGGCGAACGGTGGTTTGATGTGCATGAACGGACTGTAACAGGGCACGAAGATACTGTGAAAAGTTCAAAACTTAGAGAATCTGTGACTGAAAGGGAAAGCGTCAGCAGGCCGCACACGGAAGTACGAGCAAAATACGGGGAGTAACAATGGACACTAACTACACGCGTCCTACCAGACTACTTGAAGGAGCCTCAACCCCTCTGCAGACTGGCGATATTTTGCGGGGGTTACGCCGAACGGATGGCATACGAATGACGCTGTCTCAGGAGCCAGGAGAGGTGCGACGCGACTTTGGAGGGGGCATTACGCTGATGACACCTGCCTTAGATGCTACTACAGGGCTAGAAAACTCCGAAGGACCAGCGGTTTAACGAATGAATTCAGGGACGGACAACGAGAACAACATGGAGCCCCATATGCTAAGGGAGCAACCCGGCACGGCCAACAAAAGACTATATGAAGGTGCGCCTCCGACATTCGATGGCATACAACCGAGGCACTGGCTAAGCTTTGCGGGACGTTACTGCGACTTTCTGGAGTATTCAGAAGAAGAGAAGGTTCTGGATGCTATTATCAGATTGGAGGGAAAGGCCTTGGGCCACTGGTGCGCGGTGGAGCATAGTGACCCTTAGTCCCTACCGGTAGACTGGGAAGGGTTCAAGTTATTTATGTCGGACCGTTTCAGCGGACAGACAGTACGTGCTACCATCAGGCGGTAAGAGCAGATTGAGTACAAGGGTGACATTGATGAGGTGGCCGAGCAATTCGCTGAGGTGCTGGCTGAAGGGGACTCTCCACCCCCGAAGATGCTGAAGGACGTGTTCTCAAGTATATTTCCGTATCGCTTGGTGGTACGGGTGATGGACGCAGAGCCGGCTAATTGGATTCAGGCAAAGGGTTTACTAAGAAGAAGGCTGGGAAAAGGGCAAGAGTATGGACTGCGGTGGTATAGCATGGCGATTGATAAGCGCCACCGGGAGGTAACAGACCATCTAAAACACAATAAAGCTGGATGGATACCACTTCGTGGGTTTAGGCACGATCAACAGGCCTATAGTGACTTAAGAAAGAACGGCACGAACTTGAAAGGCAATCGTGGAGTAGCACGCCAAGATTACGTTACTAGAAGGGACCCAGTTTCTGAGAAGCAAATGCAACGCAACCGGCAAGAGGTGGTCAAGTGCTACGCTTGTGGTGGTGAAGGGCAGAGGGCTAGAAAGAGTCCCAATGGCATTATGTCTGCCAAGAGGGAGGGACAGAGGTGCCGGAGGTGCAAGGGAATCGGACACTGGGCTACCGCGTGCCCTACACAGACTGACTACAAGCAGAACATTCCCAGGGAATCAGCTCTTAAAGTGGTCAAAGGCTAGGTCTCTACATCTAGAAGACAGGGAAATGGACAAGCCTAGGTTGGCGAAGTGGATTACAATTCTAAGCTTAAAGTAGAGTCCACTAGCGCTAGAAGTAGGACGAAGACTAAGAGCAACTACGGCAGCGTTCCGACAATGTTACTATTTGATGGACCCAAGTCCCAATGAGATGCGAACAGGGACAACTTACGTATTAGTAAACGAGGGACTGATTCAGTAAGTAGTTCCAATAAGCTTATGAATCCGTGTTGTTTGTTTCCTGAGCAGAGAGGTCACAAGGACAAATTGGGAAAACATGAAGGATCAATTGCGCTGCTACATAAAATGGAACCAAAAAACGACCGTTTACGAATGAATCAAAACGCGTTAGAGTTGGCCAGTGACAACTAAAATTGCGTAGCCGTGCTCTTTACCTACTGAGCAGGGGCGCCACGAAAATGAATCAAAACTGCAAGAGAAATTCACAGCATGTTTAAATATAACGGAGAACAGGCCTGAAGGTTAAGGAAGGGAACTGGAAGAGGATTAAAAAACCGATTAATTTTAGTACGTATCAACAGAAGTACAAAGGAATATATTAGCTAGACAAGATCATACTACATTTGCGTCGCAAACAAGTGCGGAAGACAAGTACAAATCCAATGAATTCAAAGAAGTGGATTTCAAAGTGGTTGCATCAGACAGTTGGCAGAATTCGAACCAGGGTTGTAGCATGGTTAGTCATGGGAAATTCGAAGAATTGCATGGCTAGGGTTTGAAGATGCGATCAAGCGTACCAACTATCCTAAAGTCAACGGAAGACTAATCAATGGTTAATATTCAGCAGCATTAGAAGGGGGAGGTCCAGTGTGATTACTAGAAGTTCGAGTAGGTGAAGGTCGATTTGAGGCGCTGGTGGACACCGGTGCTAGTCGATCCTTTGTCGCTCGAAGCGTTGTCATGCAAACATGGTGGCCTGCAGATGAAGTAGACACTACAACTAAATTCGAGGTGGCATCGGGAGATGAGTTACACGTGGAGAAGGTGGAAAAATAAGCTAAATTTGCAATGGGCGATTTGCGCACTAGTGTGGATTTACTAGTTGCTCAAGTTCAGTACGCTATAATACGGGGGATGGACTGGCTACTGCAAGAATCTATTGTTTGGGACTTTGTGTAATCCAATTTAATTAAACGGTGCAATGGCAAACGATTATTATTAGCTGTTAAGGTGAAGGGTGGAAAAAAGTTCGATTTAAAAAAAGAAGTATTTGAACTACCTGAAGATATAGAGGATAAACAACTAGCAGCCAAAGCTAGACAACAGATAGAAAAGGATGTTGAACGTTTGGAAGTAGAAGTAACGATGCACTTTGTAAGGCCTCCACTGAAGAGATACAAGAGGTACAAAAAGATTCACAAAATGGTGTCTATTAAAGCCTATTAACTGAATTGAAACAAAAGCAAACCAAAGGACAACTACAGCCCGATAGTTTACAATTAGTTAATAGTGTGACAACTGCAGAGGATGACGTTGTGGCGCTTTCGAAGCAGGGCCGAAGCTGATCGGAGAACGACAATAAGATTGAATTGATTCAACGTGACAAATGACCAATGGTTGATGCGATGGAGGTGGAATGTGCCGCGGTAACAGAATGCCAAGGGCGTACGTATTTGAAATTAGAAGCGTGGATTGAAAGGGAAGGGAGCAAATGTCCTACATTAATTAGAGAATGTATATGCAAATACAAGGAAATCTTCATGGATAGTCTAACCCTCGGACTACCGCCTGAGCGAACTATAAGTAACACAATCACACTAGTACCAGGCAAAATACCTAGTAAAGGGGCAATCTATCGACTAGGAGAAGAGGAACTAGAGGCACAGAGGAAGATTTTAAAGCAGCTGAAGGAGGGCAAGTGGATGACATGACGTCGTCTCCTTTTGCAGCTCCGTCAATGCTGGTCACCAAGAAGGATGATGGCTCTGGGAAACAACAATATCGAATAATAGTTAATTGTCAGGAACTCAACTCCATGACAATATCCCCAAAATTCCCTTTGCCTACGATACAAGAAATTTTTGACTTCCTACACGGTGCTAAAATATTTACTACAATCCACATGGAAGAAGACTTTTAGCAAAGTAGAGTCGAGCCTAAGGACCAAAACAAAACTGCATTTCGAACAAGTATGGGAGTTTAAGGTGATGCCGTTTGAGCTAAGGGGAGCACCAGGAAATTTTCAATGGGTTATAAACCATATGTTCTTTGACTTATTGAGAAAGGGGGTAATAGCGTACCTTGATGATCTTTTGGTGTACAGTCCAGACGTCGAAAGTCATGCCAGATTACTTGAAAAGGTGTTATTCATCTTGAAGACGAGCAAGATGTACCGCAAGATCTGTAAATGTACATTTCGAGCGTCCTCAATTGAGTACTTGGTGATGTGGCTACCCTCAAAATGTGCCCTCCTGCCTGTTTGGACCCTTTGAGGGCCTCCTTCCTTGCAGGGTTTATTAAAAAGACTCGGAAATAGTTTGGGGGAGTCTGGCCTTAAGGGGTGACTCAGCCGACTCAAGGGTTATGGATTGCTCTATTCGGAGCTCGGCTTTGTGTCAGGTTTGCTCTTTGACGGGTTTTGGGTTATTCGTTGAAGCATATGGATCGGGTTTGGGGTTGCGGCCTAAAGGGGACGTCCCGATGGCCAGTAGGAGTTTGAATTCGGGTATGCTCTATTGAATTTTGGGTAAGGTGCAGGATTAACGGATTATGGGTTGAGGCTGCAAGGCCTGGCGAATGGGCAAATGGGGGTGAAAGGGCTTTTGGAAGGGCTTTAGTGAGACGCCATTTGGGAAAGGGTTTGCATGGGTGCCGGTTCCTGAGGTGTTGGAGTGGTGTTATGGGGAGAGTGCTGTAGGGCTGGGTGAAGCTAGTGGCCTGCCAGCCCTAGCTCCCCAATGGCCAGCACCCGCAGACAGCCAGTTCAGGTGTTTTACTCAGTAAGTGAGGGGGATTTGGGCTGTTCCTTACGTTAAGTTAGTGACAAGCACCTAGGTTAAGGGGTGCAGGCGCTTAAGGGACTAGTGGGACAGTGAGTGGGCCGGCTATGCGATGTAAGCAGGCCTTGGCTGTGGTTGGCAGGACCCCTATGAGGCTTTTGGGTGTTGACAAGGATGGTCGTTGGTCACAGGATCGCTATAGGAATCCTATGGTTCTGTTTACGGCGTTGGGATAAGAGTGGTCAAGTGTGTTGTGGATTCTTTGCTGGATTAAGGTAGCTGAGGCAGGAAAGTGCTTAGGAACTGTTCCGGTCTGGTTTAGTAAATGGGACGGGGTTAAGACAGCGACCGCACGGTTGGATGGGTTTTGGGGTTTAAGGTAAGATGTTCTGTATGGCTAAGGTGCCTGGGGTGGTAGGTTCGGGTGTAGCTGGGATGAAAGCTCGCTTGGCGAGTGTCGGAAAATGTATACTAATGTTTTATAAATAAGGAAAGGGATATATTAGCAGATAGTGGTTATCTGTAGGCAAAGTTAGTATCGAGTCGGCTGTAGCCAGTGGCTGGCTTGGAGGTGAGTGATGGGAGGAAGGTATTCTGTAATGGTACCAGTGTATTGTGACTCAACTATCATGTGAGATAAAGGGAAAGTATCTAATTTTGATATTAGGATGGGAAAGGGGTCATGGTGGGGCTATGATACCGCGACACTTGGTTACTTGCGCCGGCGGTGTAGCGGTTAAGTGTATGAGAAGGGGTCGAGACGAAGGGAGGGATTAACTAGTGAGACCAAGGATCTCTACTGGTTTTTGAAAACTGTTTGTTTTGTGTATACACTCACATATAGGGCAAGGGATATGAGTTTGGGCTAACAGTGAGCCTCTGCGACGCTCCTGACGTGTTGCGGCTGCCGGTCAGGAGGTGGTAAGGAGGTGAGTTTGGGTAAGACTGCTAAATGATTTTGGGGTTTGGGGTATGCCAGTAGTAAATTAAAAAATGTTTTAAATCACGAAAGGGGGTAGGGCCGTTCGTGTAACGTTGTATGCTTCAAGCGTAGGGTCAGAGGCCGGTTGGAGCAGTGTCTACCCACCGGCGGGAAAGGTTGGAAGGTCTGCATGGTGCGTTGGATAGTCGGTTTGACTATGGATAAGGGTGGATTAGGTGAATTAATTAAAATCAGGTGTCCTGACGGAGAATTGTCGTGGGTAGTGCTGAGCTCGCTAGGTTGTTGTGCATGGATGTTAGGTGGATCGTGAATCCTAGCCTGGGAATCGGATTTGGACTCTGGGAAGTGGGCATATAAGGAGACAGTTTTTAAAGGGTTGAAAGGTTATTTTATTTAAAGTGTGTTCCGTCTTGTTTGGGTTCTGAGGCGAGGCAGCTAGCGCCTCCGAGTAGGGTCCTAAGGACTCGGGGTGGGGCGGCTAGGAGCGTAGGCCGGAAGAGAACCTGTTGTGATTGTGTTGGAAATAAATAAGAATTTTCGGGCAAAAGGGAAAGGATGACGTTAGTAAGTGGGAGTTTGCCTTGTTAGTGCTGACCTTACGAGCTAGTGTTTGTGTGTGTGTATTTGGGGTTGGCTAACTGCGCCCTGCGCGGAGCAGGAACGCAAGGCTCTCTCTTTAGAAAGAGGAGAGAAGGGAGTTATGTTAACAAAAAAAACGAGGATAGAGAACGATGGTTTTTTTGAGAATTATGAGATTTACTCTGAAGTCCTGAAACATCCAGCAATATAGGGTGTTCCTGTCCTCCGTAACAAGGCTAGGGCATTAGGCAGAAGCTGGCTGTACCTAGGCGCTCCAGCCAAAAATATTCCCTACTAACTAAAGCTACAGGAACTGGCTGGGACCGTTTATATTATTTGGTGGTCCCAACTGATCACGAAGGTGGTAATTCCCCTTCCAACCAATTCCTGCGAAAATGAGAGCAGGTGCTAAGCGCCACAGGGGGTCAAGCGTTCGAGGGACCGAGGAACCGGTGGTCAAAAGGCGGACTGGGCGCGCTGAAGATGAGTCCCGTGCGACACACCGTGGCGATCGGGAAGGAGCACAGGACCCGGTGTTGGGAGATGCGCTATGCTCTCCGCCGACTTCAGATGATGGCCAGAGTAATGTGGCGGCAGTCATTGAAGATGATGCGGGCAGTGAGGAGGGGTCGGTTGTGCGAGGAGGATGCAAGATCGGACTCCCCGACTTCGGGACGCGTCCGCGGCAGGAGACGGTGCGGGAAGATGAGCGCGCTCTGGATATGCGTCTGACCCTGGCTAGGGAGCTATCCTATGTTCGGCAGCGCTGCCAGGGACCGCAGGTAAATATGGGGGACCGGAATGAAGCGGGGCGAAAAAGGAGAGCTTCGGATGGCTCTCTAGATTTGCAGCACGAGCGCATGCCACTGCAACAGAGACTCCCCAAATTGGATAACCTCCCACACAGTTACACAGAGGTGGAGTTTCTGTCGACTCTAGAGGAAGAGTTAGAGGCGTCCGGACAGTTGGACCAGGCTTACACGAATGCTTGGAAGCAATTGGGCGTGCCATTGCGCCGCGCTTATTGCAATCCCAAGGCCCAAAGGTTCCCGGGTCAGGAACCTACGTATGAGAGGTTGGTGGAAATTATGGTACAGGCCATCTGCCCGGGGCGCCCCGAGGCCTACCTTCTTCAGGCTTTGAAGGCGATCCCGGTGGAGAAGTTAGACATCGCAGACTTAGACTACCAGATGATCAAGCAATATCAGGCGTATGCCGCGCTTTGCAAGCGCAGTGGGAAGCCTCAAATCATACCCGAAGCCATTATGGCACACTCCTTCATCCAATATTTGCCTGAAGAGTTGGGGAATTGTGTCCGGTTGAGCTTATATAAGCAGCCCATAAACACCATTGCAGACGCCGCGGATCTGGCTAGTAATCTCAGAGAGTTTATGGCACTGGCCCGACCCATACGAGCAGGCGAAGACGCAGTGACTTTGATAGGGGCCCTGATAAACCCTGGGAAGGGAGTTGCGGAGCAGGGAAGAGTAACTGCAGTCCAGCGGGAGTAACCCCCCCGAAAATAATCAACGACTAGGTCTCTCTGGCACGGGAACGGTGCCTGGTCCGTATACTGAGCAATGGCGCGATACCAAGGGTCGAGGGAGGCTCCGACTGCTCGGAAGGAGTATTGAGGCTCAGCGGGGAGGTCTGCAAGGGAGTTGGGGAAGGTGGTGGCTTAGGGTATTGATACCGAAGAGTTGGGATTTCAACTGGAGGGTGCAGCAGGTAAATCAGATACCTCCTCCCCTTCCGAATACTTTGGTATGAGCTTGTTTGAGATGTGCGGATGTGGGACACTACCAAAAGGAGTGCCCTGTATACTCTAGGGAGATAATCCAAGATCTGACACGCAAGAGCCGGTGCCTTTCGTGTAACTTGTTTGGACTATGTCCGATGGACTGTAGACGGCGGCTTTATTTTGCTCACAGTCCCTTTCCCAATGTTGAGCTGAACAAAGCCAGGATAAGCTATTTTCATAGGAAGGGTGACCCTATTCCCAGTTGGTATCGCCCTGCGTTGTTTTTCGGGCCTTTGCAGCCCAGAAATGTCCCCGAGAGTGCCACCCAGAATGTTTCCGCGATCTCACAGCCGGCGTGGAATAAGCCGAATAGCGTGATTCGTGAAAGAAAAGGGACGGTAACAGCTGTGCTAAGGGAGGCGGTTGCGGGGGAGAGTGCAAGTGGAGGTGATCAACCGAAACTGCAATCAAAGGGAGTTGTTCAGATCTCATCCGTCCATGTACAGCCAGTTATAGTTACTCCGGGAGCCGCAGGAGAGGAGTTGCGGGGCGTGAATTAAGGGGAGGCAAAGACTAACCAGCTAGCACCCAAGCTCCCCTCGGCAATGGCCAAACCGGTGCACACGAGGGCCCTGGCCACCGTTGCAGGCTTGGGGTGTGAGGTCGTCATCAATACGGGGGCAGATATCTTTCTAGAGTCAACCAAGCTACTACGCCCAGGGACGAATTACAACAAGTGGAAGGCTGCGGATGGCAAGATCACGAAAGTGGGGAAGCAGGGTTTTTCGATATTAGGGAGGGTTTCGATGGAGGCACATCTAGGTCCCGCAAGGGATTTGGTTTCCTTCATAGTAGTAACCGGGGTGCGGGTTGATGCCTTCTTGGGAATGGATTTCCTCTATGAACATAGTGTCGCAGTCAGCTTGACTCAGTATGCGTTGATATTTGAGGCGCACGAAGGCGTTGTAGTTCCGCTAATAAAGCACCACCCCAACTTCCGGCACGCGTGCTTATTATTGCACGACTGGCTGTTGCAGCCAGCAACTTGCGCGTTGGTACGGGTAAGCCGAGGAGAGTCCACGGCGACGGAGAAGGGCGGTCAAGCGCACGGGACTGAGCCCTTTATGGTGCGGGCCAGCAGGGAGGTAGAGTTGGGATTGCATGTACCCGAACAGCTTTGCACTGGTCTGATCGAAGTGTATTGTTCAGCGGGTTCTCCGATCTATCTGCCGAAAGGATACCCCTTGGGCTTGACGGGTCCTTACCCATCTTCCCAGGATATTCAGCCTTGCGGGGTGGTGGCAGTTGGTGAAGGCGACGTGGTTGTAAGTAAAGTAGAGAATAGGGTCAAAAAGGGGGAACACAGCAGGGAAACGGAGATCACAGGGGCGCCCAGGCATTTTCCTCATTGACTGCACATGATCCAGTGGGAGTGGAAACGCTGCCTATAGGCGCACGGATTGCGAGGTTACCGTACAAGAATAGCTGTTTTAAGGTCGAAGAGCTATGGGCATTATGCACTTTGTTGGTAGAGTTTCAGGACATATTCAACAATGGCTCTCGCCCATTGGCCGTCACTAACTTATTAAAGGCAAAGCTGGACACTGGGGACACTCCACCAATTTCCCAACCACCATGGCGACTCTCCCCGGCAATGAGGGAGATAGTCAGGAAGGCAGTGGAAGAGTTGGATGCACAAGGCATCACGGAGCTAGGGGAAGGTCGCTGGAGCACTCTAATTGTGATGGTCAAAAAGTCAAATTGAGCATGGCAGTTGTGCTGTGATTACAGAGAAGTCAACAAGCATGTACGAATACCACAGCAGCCGCTTTTTCGGACCGAAGACATCGGAGCGTTTTTCAGGGGCAAGCGTTATTTTTTAGTGATGGGCATTTGCAGTGGGTTTTACCAAATCGAGATCGAGGAGGCAGATCGCCCAAAGGTTAGTTTCGCCACCCCCGACTGCCAGAGACAGTATCGACGTTTTTCGTTTGGGCTTGCGTCTAGCCCTGCAATTTTTCAACGCATGGTGGATATGTTGTTAAGTGGATTAAAATGGGTTTGCGCTATGGGATACATTGACCATATTATTGTGTACTGTGATACGTGGCTCAACCATCTAACGCATTTGCGCAAACTCTTTGAGTCATTGCGTAGGGCCAACCTAAAGCTGCATCCGGCCAAGTATGCGTTTGATGCCGAAACGGTCAAGTACTTGAGACATACCGTGTCGCAAGAGGGCATACGTGCTGATCCCAGAAAGATTAAAGCCATCATGGAAATGCCAGAACCCGGTAATGCTAATGCGGTACAACGCTTTATCGGAAAATGTCAACACTACCGGAAATTCATACCTAATTTTTCGTCTGTCGCAGCGCCCTTGTTTAAGGCCCAGTTCCAAACGCACTTTTGAGTGGACATCGGAATGCAGCAGGCGTGAGACGAGCTTCATACGGCATTCTGTGTAGTGAACTTCACTACAATCAGGACTCAGGTGTGCTTGTCTCAAGCACTGAGCCAGCGCTGTGCTCTTCTTTCGCTTCGCGTACGCACTTATATGTTAATTCTAAAGACGAAGCATTAAGTTAAGGGGTTTATCTATAGTTGATTGTGTTATCATTAAGGGTTTATGATGGTTTTGTCTAAGTATTTTGGTGTTGTGTCAAAGTCAAGGCTTCACATCTTAAGGCTTATATGGTCCTGACTTAAATGTTGATGTTTGTTAAAAGCTTAATTTAATAATTTAAGCCAATGATGGTTAAGGGCTAAAAGCAGCATAGGAAAGCAGCTGAAACCCCCGGAACAGAGTGTGTGGGGGCTTGCGATCCCTTAGGGGTTGGCAGCTCCTGACCTTTCGTCAAAACTTTTTTTAACCCCTTACTCGTGCAATAAAAGCCTACACATTTTGAATTGCAATTGTATTAAGTTCGTGTTTGTCTAGAAAGCGCCAGTGAATGTCAGAGAGGGGCCAGATAGGCCTCGGAGATATCAAGGCACGGTAGGGTAAGGAATTGGTTCTGTCCCAAGGGTGTTCGTTAAGATACTAGCGTTCCTAAGTTATCGTTGGGATTAATTGATATTATTATTCATTGGATTAAAGTTAGGCATCAAGAAACTGACCTTATTTTGAGACTTTGGACTCAGCAGCTCAAAATATCGGAGTGCTGAGGCAGACGTGCATTCTGAAAAGCAGCAACGCTTTCGGCAACTCCTGGAATGCCTCAATTTTATTGTGTAAAAGGAAACGGTGAAAGTTAACATATACGTTTGTATATTGCAAGCGTCTCTATATTGCAAGTTACCAGGCCGTCTAGAT